>PVIR01000002.1:755205-845538 GCA_004026965.1 Petromus typicus
CTACAGTCAGATATCCCAGCTGAGGGTGTGTGCGGTGGTGGGCGCTACAGTCAGATATCCCCAGCTGAGGGTGTGTGCGGTGGTGGGCGCTACAGTCAGATATCCCAGCTGAGGGTGTGTGCGGTGGTGGGCGCTACAGTCAGATATCCCCAGCTGAGGGTGTGTGCCCTCTTTTCAAGAGGCCCAGGATCTACGTGAGGGGAGATCAACGGACTAAAACAAGTAGGGGAGGTTGATGTGCTAAAGTGTGGGTGGAGTGTATGTAGAACGGACAGCAGTGCAGAGCAGCCGGAGACGGTGCGGCTGTGACAGCAGGAGGGCCAGCCAGGGCGGTGAGATGGGTGGCAAGGGGGCGGACGAGCCCACTCGGGAGCTTCGCGTGAGGGTGAGAGGTACTCGGAGGAGGCACGCGCATGCGCCCTGTACGGAGGAGCAGGCGCATGCGCTCTGTATCAAGGAGCACGCGCGCGCACACACACACACACACACCTTGTACAGAGGAGATGCGCATGCGCCCTGTATGGAGGCGTACGCACACGCACCCTGTACGGAGGAGCACGCGCATGCGCCAGGGGCCAAGGAAGAGCGGTGGCACCTCTCCTAGGGTCATGTCTTTCGTTTCTTTCCTAACGGGAGGAAAGGTTATATTAGTGCTTCAGAAGCCAAGGAATATGCTTTTCGGAAAGGAGGGTGCCGAGCAGACTAGTGAAAGCCGGGAGGAGTCGAACAGGAAGACTCGGAGGGGTGGAGACCGTGTTTCGGCCAGCGGGGGCTGTTGGCTCCCGCCGGAGGAGTCTTGCGCACAGAGGCCGCGGAGGTCACGGCACTTCGGCGGGGAGGGAAGTGCGAGGCTCCTGCCATGGCGTTCCTGGGCGAGAGGCGTGACCAAGCATGGTGACAGAGGTGGACGGAGGGTGACATGTAGCTGTTGCCATGCAGAGCGAGAGGGCTGTGTGCCTGAGAACCCAAAGGGACAGCAGAAACTTTGTTTTAAAACGAGTATTTAGGTTTTTATAAGAGCACAGCTATTTTGTATGCAAATTAGCCGTGTGCTGTCAGGATGCTCCAGTCATGCCTGATGCTGTGACCTGTGACCTGCGACCCCTGACCCCAGCTGTCAGGACACTGTTGCAGGAAAAGCGACTGTGAGACCTGTCTCTCAAAACAATGAAAAAGTAAACAAGCAAATCAAATATCCAGTGACGTAAGATGTCTTCCCTTCCTTGTAAAAAAATTAATGTTTAATAATGGATGATACTCTGAATGTCTTTGTGTTAGCTATACTCAAAAATTTATAAATAAAAGACCAACTCTTCTTTCAGTTGAACTGTGTGCCCTTAGTGAAAATATCCCAGAGTCCCATCTAGATTAATTAATATCCATTTAGAATGAATATACCCAGGATGATAAGGAATTAAAATATCACCTGGAGAGCCTGTGGTTTTGATTCTACAAATGAAAATTACTTTGAAAAGAAAGATACAATGATCTGTTTTCTAAAAAAGAGCAGTGAGGAGTCAAAGAAATCTCTGCTGTTGCTATGGTATGGGGAGATACTGTATAGCTTCTGTGGAAAGTAGATGTTCTATGATTGCAGGTAGATTATTTATATAATTTATCCATGATAAGCAGTTGTGATAAAATGTCCAATTTCCTTTGGTGAAATTGTCTATTTCACTTTCAACATGTGTATTTAATGTTGGCAAGATTATGGTCGATCACTCCAAAGAAAATAGCCACTTCGTGAACTGGTGGCCCTGAAACCGCTCAGGAAGCGCATTGTGAGTGATGCCAGGGAACCAGCTAGTGCAGCAGGCAGCAGGACAGGGCTGGTGGAGGCGGGGCAGACCTCAAACAAAGGCAGAGTCTAACTGCTGACGCTGAGTCTGTGCCTGATCCCGTCTCCTCTGCAGCTCCTTGACTGTCACAAGTGTTTGGCGTGAAGGGAACACAGGACCCTTTCTGGGTGTCTGTTACTTTCTGTTGACATACTTTTTGCAAAGACAGTGTGTGTGTGTGTGTGTGTGTGTGTGTGTGTGTGTGTGGTACATGCCCATGTGTGTACCTTTTAATACACATCTTCAACTCTGACATCCTCCCGATGTCCAGGTTATCAGTCTGCACAGCCAACAGACACCCCGAAATCAACATGTTAAAAAAGAATGCTTTCATTTTCTTCCTCCTCCATGACCCTCAATCCTCCTCCAATCTTCCCAGGCCTCTAAATAGTGCTGGCATTTGTCTGGCTTGTCAGGGCAAATAGTTCCATGGTAAGCGTAGTTCGTTTCTTGCATTTTTGCTTCTCCCTCTCAGTGCCTCTTTGCACGCTCAGATTGCCCACCTGTCCCGCAGCATCCTGCCCGACCTCCACTGTCTCTACAACAGACTCCGCCCAACAGTCTCCCGACTGGCTTCCGTGCGCACATCTGCCTTCTCACGTGCGGCTCCGTCCCCAGCAGCCAGCAGGAGCACTGTAAGGCTGGGAAGAGGGACAGGGAAAGTAGTGGGGCTGGTCCAAAACCATCAGTTAAGGCTGATTTATTTTTTAAGACGTGACACTGCTTAATGCCTCCAGGGACATTCAGGTTTTAAAATGGTGCTAGGAGAGTGTGGAATGCAGAGTAAGGGCCACGGTGAGAGCAGAAGCTAACAGCGCTGAGCGGAGTGGGTGTGGGCACGTCCGCACCGCCTGGCCTGGGAGGGGACCCAGCGACTTAGGAAGTCTCTGTCCCAAAATCACAAAGACCAAATGAAAAAGGCCTGGGAGTGCAGCTCAGTGTGAAGGGCTTGCGGTCCATCTCCAGTACTGAAAAATGAAGGACAGAAGGAAAAACAAAAAAGGGGTGGAAGGAGAAGTGGGAGGAGAAGTATCTTTTAAAGTGCTTATCAGGTAGGGCTGGGATCTCAGTGAAATCATTTCGGTGCGGTATGTTGAAGGTTGATGTTAAGAGGGAAAAAGCCAGAGATGAAAATGGTAGTGAGCACTCAGCCTTGGGGCCGCCCAGGCAGGAAGGGACCGCCGCACAGGCGCAGGGTGACAGCTGGCTGGGTGAGGCGGGGACCTCGGCGCACATGATGAGCTATGGGCAAAGGGCGAAGCCGGACTCTTAAGTCCGCTCGGGATGTCACCGCAGACGGCGGCAGCACTGTGTGAGCAAAGGAGCGAAAGAAAGTCACAGTGTTAGCTTTCTCCGTGCAGAGTTTGAGAAATCGATAGATTATTAGGAGAGATGTTGCAGTGAAAAGTTTTGATACAAGAATTGTGAGGACATAGAATAGATTAAGGTGAAAGTATCGATTTGAGACTCTTCATATCCTGAAGGTTAAAACAAGCATAAGAGCTGAGAACCAACATAAGTGACTCAAAAAAGGACACAGACAGGAGGGACCAGGGATGAAGCCCTGAGAAAAACCGAGATTCAGTGTGGGGTGAGGGGATCAAAGAGGAGTTCCACCGAGTGGGAGGATCGTGTGGCTGGTGCCCCCGAGTTCAGGACAAACGTGTACGGCGTGTTTCAGGGGCGGTGTCGAAGGAAAGAAGTCCAGGAAGACGCAGCTTAAGACGGCGCGCGCACGTTGTGGGGAGTGGATGGTCTCTGACCCCGACAATCGGCGTGCGGAGGGTGAGCGGAGCAGAGCACGCCCTGCTTGTGAGCCGGCGAAGGTCAAGCACCGCCGTGGGGAGGGGCGTGTGTGCCATTGAGCGGGGGTGCTGGGAGAAGGTGGGCACCTTGGATCAGGCTTATCAGTGAGCAGGAAAGCTGGAGTGAAGGGAGACTGGAAAAGAGACGAGGGGGTTGTCTGAGCGGCGGGAGCTCCGACGTTACACTGCTGGCTGTCCCTGCAGCTCTGTGCAACACTTGCAAAGGCTGCTGAACCTCTCCGAGTCTCACTCTCTTCATCTGTAAAATGGGGACATTGGTACCTACCTCATGAGGTGAGGAGAGTTATGTACAATGATTTCAGTCAGTCTGAGGACAGTGTTTATCTCACGAAAGGCCTGAACAAACGCAGGCTGCTGTTTTATTGATATTGTTGTCACTGTTGGTTGTGAACATGGGAGGCCATCTGAGGCGAGGATTCACAGGTCCGGGGCGGCAGTTGGTGGGACAAGGGGGGAAATGCTGTTGATGGGCAACTGTGTGCACAAGAGGGAGAGCGACAGGACGGACTTCTGCCAGGGGTTTCTGCTTGGTTTCACCAGGTTTCTGATTGTTTAAGGTAAACTCTCTCAGGGAGGAAATTCATATCATTTTTCCAACACCCAACAATTACTGTGTTAATTTTTATTTCACCAAAGAAGACCTGATGAGTTGTCATTTAGCAGAAGTTGGTAGTTTATTCAAAGTTGTAATTATAGTCTGCTTCTTACCCAAACACAAAAGCCTTTAAGCAACGAAATGCACTCATAGAAAATCCCACTTATCATCATGGTGGGTTACAACCACCTCAATGGAAAAGAGCAGGACACTAGGGTGTTAAGCTACTCTTGTTGCTGAGACAAAAATACCCAACTCCAAAGTCAGAGGGAAGCGCCTTATGTGGCTTACGGTTGGTAGAGGTTTTAGTCTATAATTGGCCGACTCCAAGTCAAGGATGAAACAGGCATCGCAGAGGAGAACAACATGGCACGCCAGGCAGCAACCGTCACAGGGGAGGGGCTTAGCAGCAGCTCGCTGTCCCGACTATCTTACTCAGGTTATGGAGGGTGTGCAGCACTCACACCTTTAACCCTACATCAAGCTACGACCACATGAAGCTTTCTGGGGACATGTAGATCCAAACCATGACAACTGGCATCAAATCATAGTCACACACGTGCACACACACCCACACACACACGCACATGCATGCACACACGGGAGTACGGACATAATTTATAGCGCTTATATTCTTAAATGGTACAAGTGGCCATTGGAAATGCTCTTGCTAATTTCTTTCACTCTCAAGAGTCCTCTCCTGAAAACCAGTGTTACAAAGATTTCTGACATTGGACGTGATGATTAAATGAAGCACAATTTGTGAGTATGTAGCATAATTCTTGGCACAGAAAGAATAGCCAGGATTTCTTTCCTCCTTTTCTGTCGTAGAGAAACAGTCTTGACTGTGGAGGAAATTCATGCAGAGAGCCAATGCAGAGGAAATTGTGTTAGAAAGAAATTCAGGGGCCACAAATGTTCCTCTCATCCATACTCCTCATTATGTATGAAAACTCAGGTGATTTCCTTGACACGGGGAGTCATAAATCCCTCATGTCTCCAGTGGAATCATTATCTGGGTGAAAAAGCATCAGGTATGAAATGCAATATGAGCATTTGCAAAGTGCCGGCATTTTGATCCTCAAAGCTGCCCATGGCCCCCATGGACATCTGTCTGTCCCTGGAGCAGAGTCAGCCGTGGCTTTGAAAGTTTGAGCATTTTCAGGTCCAGAGCTGATGGCACAAGGAAGTCAGTAACTGTTAAAATGCAGTATGCCAGCTGGACTTCTGACTGACTCCAAAACAACAGCTTCTTCACGTTTCCTCTGCACTGGGAATCTAGGGTGAAACAAGAGGCTAGTCACAACTAATGACTTAAAACAGCAGGCATTTGGACACTTGGCATCTCATGGAGTCTGGGAATCAGAGTTACTGTCAGGACATGACTAGCCTGTAGTCAGCTGAAATCTTGAGGGAGGCTGGAGGATTTGATCCCCAAATGGTGCATTCACATAGCTGCCGGCACGAGGCTGCCAATTCCCCTGCTGGCACCACAGGAGCAGTAGGATAGACAGTGTCCGAGTCCCACACCATTGACTGATTCTACCTCCTTGTACTTTCCAAAACAAATGTGTCCTATCACAGTATGAAGGCTGCAGAGTGGAGGCCAGGCTCCTCTCCTGCAGGAGGAAGGCAGAAGAACTGGAGGGCATGTTCTAACGATCACCCGGGGTTCCCAGGTCAGCAGCGGATTGTGTGGCTGTGTGCTTGTTATAAGCACGAATGTGTGTGTGTGTGTATATGTGTGTGTGTGTGTGAACCCGTCTCTCTGCTCATGTTCTTCTGACAGGGTTTCATTTACATTTATTTATGTGTTTTAACATTCTAACTCATTTTAAATATGTCTGGCAAAACTGAACGCAGTGCCTGGCATGAGCAGGAATACAGTAAATATTAGGTAAATTTATTGGAGGATCTTTAACACAGTGGCTTCATTTACTTCTGGAAGCAAGTTTAGATGAGGACTGGGGAGAGATCCTGAAGGTCTGGAGGGTGGGACAGAGGAAGCAGCCATGTGGGAAAAGCCATGTGGGAAATGCAGCCTGGAACCTGCCATCACAATGGTGTGGGCTCTGGAGGGACTGCACTGAGATCTCCGAGTGATGGCACCGCAGTTGGTTGATGGTGACCATAAGGGAGAAGGGCACTGGGGGTGTTTGCAGACCCTGTGAACGAAGGGCTGCACTCACCGGAGTAGTGGGCACTCAGCCCTGAGACGCGGTGATGACGGGAAACCGCGCCCAGTAGATTTTAATTTTGGATAAACAGCAAATGACCAGCGCATCTCAGCCCTATGGACCACCTCGGCGGCCGCGTGGCAGCTGTACCTGGCGTGGACTGAGCGGCAGTTGCGTCGGATGTTGCTCTTGTGTGCGTGTCTGGACTCGTGCAGTTCTCACCCACGCCGTAGGGGGGTTTCATGTCTTTCTCTTTCTATAGGACATCTGTGAGGTTACGTTTGCTGTTCAAAGTCAAAGAGCTGCAAAGGAAGGAATGCTCAGATTTGAATCCACTTTTTAGCTTCCACTGTTGCTCTCATGTCTAAGAAGGAACATGTGCAAATATAGGGGCACTGTAGATTAAATAACATTCCTAAGCATGTAGCATTCCCCTCGACAGGAGGAAGAACAGTAAGTAGTTGGCCTGTGTCACTGTGGAGAGCCTTGGTCTTGATGACACAGCTTCCGGCGTCTCGTGTGAGAGTTGTGGTTTTCTTTGCGCCTGTTCAGATCAATCTCAATTAGAGGCCTGGCTGTGTGTTCCTCACCATAAAGCACCCACCTTCCTGGAACATCAATACATCTCCTACTGCATAAACCAATAACAGTGTAACCATTACAGCAAACAACGAAATTCCAAGTCCTGGATTTATAATTATAATTGTAATGGGAATCTCAATAGGCCAGTTTGGTATCTCTCTTACAATCTATCCTTCCCAATTAGTACTTACACATTTTCCAATATCGTTTCAAGGAAATAAAACATTTTCTCTTTATCCTTTGTGTTTCTGTATGTCCTTCAACTTCATCTCTTCCCTGAAACTTGTGTGTCGTTGATGTATGTCTTCATTTGTTCAATCAGAGAATGTCCACTCATTCAGAGAACATTCACACTTTCAATAGACATACATTTACTGAGCAGTTACTATGTGCTGGGTGTTTTCCGAGCTTCTGATGAATCATTATAGGTTGTGGACTGAACACAGCTGTGCTCTGTGGACACGTAGAGGTGATGTGAGATGTGATCACTACAGAGAACCAGTGGAGGAAGTAGGTTGGCATTTCACCCAAGACACGAATGCACAAACATTTGCATCTCTAAGCACTATATATATTTAAATAATACTGCCCTGTTGTTATACCTGATGAACTGTTTACTTCTGAGTCATAAGGTACCCCGGAGAAGAGTGATATGTCAGCTAAAAAGCAGGGGCTTCTACAGATGGTCATGGTGTGGCTGTGATTGAGTCCCCTGAGAAGCAGATTCCAGAAGAAGATTAAGCATGTGAGAATTTTCCTAAGGAAATATCTATTTTAAAAAGGTGTGCAAGGATCTGGGAAGAACTAACTTGTATGTCAGAACACAAATATAACCCTGAGTGAGGAGAGAGGGGAGGAAGGTTTGGAGGAATCACCCTGAACCACTGTATGTTCTTAGGAATCAGTCACTGGAGCATGGAGCCAGAGCCACTTCAGAGGACCCCATTCCACAGGCCCAGGCTGGCCTCCCTCTCCGTTATGCTTGACAGTGGCCAGAAAGCAGCCCAGCAGAAGCAGTCAGAGCTCGGCAGTCAGACCCTGTGGATTGTGCTCTTAGGGTTGCCAGTCTGAGAGGCACCCTCACTCTCCAGACTACCACAGTCTCAGCAGGACAGCTCACCAGGGTGAGAGGGTCTCACAGAGGGCGCATTTGGTGGGGTGCTCTGCAGTGTCACAGTGCTGGAAGAGATGGCACACTTTATATGAGGGATGTCTATGTGAGATATTTCATAAAGGGGAGAAATAATATCAGAGAAATATTCAGGAACCAAATCAAAATTCCAACATGGAGGGGAAATTGAAGAGTTCTAAACGGGAAAAAGATCCAATGGCATTTTTTCTTCCCAGTCAATCAGTGGATCAATTAGGCCATGTGATAAAAAAAATCCAAGATAGTAGAGTCTGGTCTGAGTTGATAGTGTTAACACTAGAAATGCAGAAACTCAAAAAGTATTAGAAAAACAGAACGGCTTCACGTGACCACTGGTTATTATGGCTTACATCACAAAACCTCTCCAAGCCAGGCCAGCACAGCAGAGGGGCCTAGCACAGGAGAAACGGCTCGCAGCACGGCAGGTATGAGGCAGCAAGCCTTCCTTCCGTCCTTCCTCTTGCCCTTTTTATTCCATCCAGGCTGCAAGCCTATTGGTTGGTGCTACCCTCAAAGAGGAAGAAGAAGGAGCGTAGAAAAACCCAAACCCAGCAGGGCAAACCTTAAGCTTGTTGCCAAATGTTGAGCACCTGGGCAGTTTTGGTTAGACACGATGTCCAGTTGGCTTGTACAGCCCCACTCTGACAGCATTTCCAGATGCGTCCTGCATGCTTTTCTCCTGGTTCCACCAACTGCCTTCCGATTCCCCTGCTGATGTTCCATGTTTCAGGCATTTCCAACCTCTGGAATCTACAGTGTACTTTTGGCTTCACTCTCATTGCTTCACTCACTGCCTGACACCACAAGGACAAGACCTCTGAGGCCATGTTCTGAAAACTAAGTGAAAGGCTTCCTGACCCCACAACTCTTGCATTATGCATGCTTGTAAAACCAGTACCACATGGGTAATGCTAAGGTCTTCCACCACCTTGAGCTGGAGTTAGACTCCTTGAATCATGGTTGTTGAGGTCTCTGAGTGCCTGGATGTCTGCATACTATATGAACCAAGCATGGAAAACAAATTCCCTAAGCAGTAGCCATTCTCAAACACAGTGTCTGGGAGCTCTCTTCTCAAGGAAAATTCTTTGACAGCTTTTGACCTCCAAAAGGTGCAGCCTTGTTGTTTCTTTCATATGTTTTTAAGACATCTTGCCTATTGTCCTCTTGCAAAGCAGATGGCTTCCTTTCAATGGTAATCTTTTCAGCTACCGAGCTCTCCTTTGTCCCAACTTTGTTAGCCTTACTTTCTGGGGAAACTGAAAACTCAAGAGGGACTTTTACTTCTATTTCTCACAATAGATTTCACTAAAACAGCAAGGAGTAACCATGCTACAACCTGCAAATGAGGCTTCCTTGAAATTTCTTCCAACTGATTAATTACTCCACTACCCTTAATCTCAGACTCCCACAAAATCTTGGGACATGAACTAAATATGCACTTAGATTTTAGAGAAAAAACACATTTGGCCTCTGTTTCAACTGCCAGTGGATCTCTTGTTTCCAAATGAGGTCAGCTGCATTTGATCATCACAGTCTGTATTTACATCAGCATACTTGTTTTCTGACTATGAACAGAACTTCCTGTTAAGCTTGCCTTCCAGAATTCTAGGGCTCCTGCCCCCAGCATCTCCAGACCTTTCCAAACCCCTCCCAGAAGCCATTCCCAAGGGCCTCTAAAGCATGTGGCCAGGTAAGTCCCAGCAACAACCGTTCTTCTCAAAATATCTTAGTCACTTTTCTTGTCACAGAGAAACAATGCCCAACACCCACAGCTCAAAAGCAGAGAGTTTTATTTGGGCTTTTATTTCAGGCCATGGTTGGCCAGGTCCTAAGAAAAACAGTGTGGCGGAGGGCCATGATGGGGGAAACCTGCTCACCACATGGTGCCATGAAAGGGCAAACAAAGGAGGAGCAGAAGTGGAGGTACACCCGTCCACATCCACTCACCTTCTGTGTAGTCTATATCTAGATGTCTCCCCAAGGCTTCATGCCCTCCTAGGCGGGGCTTTGGAGAGGAGGCTGGATCGCTGGTGTGTGACTCTAGACCACAGGTGTGGGGTGCTGGACCAGTCCACTAATGGGTTGAACACAGGTGTGGGTGTAGATGATGGTTTTCTTGAGGAGGGAAGGTTTACCTTTCACCACTGTATGCCAGCAGTGTTCGCCAGTTTGTTTTTTTTTTTTTTAAACAGAGGCTCACAGGTAAGTTTGCCCTAAAAGCCTCAAAGGAGACTTGGGACTTGGACTTCTCAGCTGGAAGTTTTGATGGCTTTTAGAGATGGACTAAGTGCATTTTACAAAAAGAGATGTACCTGAGTCTTTTGGGTGCTCAGGCAGAAAGCTATGGCTCGTGTAGAAAGTGACGCCCCAGCCTCATGTTTGGAAGGTGACTGAATTATGGGAGCATGGAAGCCCCCTGCTGTTAGGAGGTGGGATCCAGCTGGCAGACGTGTGACACTGTGGGTGTGGTTGTGTCTCCGTTCTGGCCGCTTCCTGTGCTCCCTGATTTCTGGCCACCATGACCTGAGAAGCTCTGCATCCCATGCTCCTCACTGGGTCTCAGTGACATGAAAAGTGACTAAGACACCAGTGGTGCCTGAGCAGTCTCTCAGCTTCTGGCATGGCTACTAGGCAGGAGTCCTTCCTTCAGCCAAGCATTGCTTGAGGAGACTCAAGATTGGGGGAAATAAGTTTTAGCATGGCATTTTAGATCACTTAGACTATTTGACCTGCACTCAATAGATGATGCAAGGTTTAAGATGCAGGCTTGAGAGTTTGAATATGTCTCTTTCTGGAATAATCTTAATTACACCTGCACAGTAAACCAAGGACTTCAATTCTTGCTGAGACAGAGAGTCTGCATAAGCCTGCTTCCCTTGGACACCTCTGTCTCTTTTGACTTTTGTCATTTAGCAGAAGGCAGCAAAAGAGAAGTTGCCATATATTAATGTAATGACTACAAGATCATGGGTCCTAAACAAATTTGTCATCCTCATCTCTGTCTTCCTGTGCCCTGTCATCCTCATCTCTGTCTTCCTCTCTGAATATTTTTGAGAATTTTTCTTACCCTCTTCAAATATGTGCGGCATGACCTGCACAGAGCAGTCACGAGACCTGTATCTCTACATTGGTGACGGGCAGGCACACATTGTTTGAGTTCTGTGATCTGGCCACAAATGTCACTCACAAAGGTCACTGCATTCCATAATAAATAGCAAGTTTTATCATAAACTTAACTTCTGTTAAATTTCCTGTTATTAATTCAGACAATATAAGTATTTCCAATCAAAGTTTTGTGCATAAATCATAGTCTTAAGAGAAAGGACAAAGATAGCCCAGGGATTTGGCTCAGTGGTCCTGGTGTCCGCCTGGTGATTGCAAGATCCCAAGTTCAATCCCTGGTAACCACATACCACAGTGCCAGTTGTGGTGACTCGCACCTGTAATCCCAGCACTTGGGAGGCAGAGACGGGAGGACTGCTGTGAGTTTGAGCCTTGCTTGGGCTCCATAATGAGCTCAGGGTCAGCCTGAACTACCAAATGAGAACCTGTCTCAAAAAAAAAAAAAAAAGACAAAGAAAGACGGCTGTGACTTTTGGGTAACATGAAGCCAGTTTCACCATAGCATTTTCTCCATCACAAACCTGTGTGAAGAGTTGTTCTACGTGATTTATGTCATTTCTTCCTCTATCTTCTTCATCTTCTTCCTCTTTATCTTCCTCTTCCTTTCTTCCTTCTTCTCCGTATTCTGCTTCACTAACTCTGTAAAGATTGTGTCATTCCTTGATTCTAAATGAACTAGTCACTTTTCAATGTTGCCAGACATAAAAACAGCCCACCAGTGGCTCAGGGCCCACACACCTGAACTCTCCTCCTCTGCACGTCTCTCTGCCCCTTTCAGCCTCTTACCCTCTTCCTTGACTTTAGCCGCACTGACTTCTCCACCACTCCGAAGACCTCAGGAGCAAGAGCTGGCCCAAGTGGATGCATGCTTCCTGCACCTTCTGCCGGCCCCTCTCCTGAGAGGCACACGCTGCTGGGCAGGCTCCCTGGCTCGAAGTTACCACCCCTGTTCACATATCCCGACATTCCCTGGCCTGCTTTATTTTACAGTTCTTATCGTTTTCTGACCTGTCATGTGATTTACTCTCATTCAGTACCAATCTCTATTGAAATATAAGACATGGATGTTTGTTATTCTTTTGTTTCCTTTGTCCCCAGCACGTCGCAGTATCTCCTGGCTCTATATACGTGCTGGGGACAGGTAGTGACATTCATAGTCACAGAGAAGTCAGGTCTGAGAAGCAAAGCAGCTTCCCGTTCACCGCACGAGTCAGTGGCTTGGCTCCAGATCCAGTCTAGGTCCGCCTGTCCCCAGGCCCACGTCCTTTCCCCCATGTTCCATAAGGAGTCCCTCGTAAAGCAGTCCCTTTATTTCTAAACAGCCAGTGCGATGCTTTTGTGTAATCAACAGCAGGCTTCCTTGAAGCGTGTTGCTGCTTTCTAGACTCGGAATTTTAGGTCAGGGAGTCAGACTGCGAGCAGCTTGTGGGAGACACCAAGAAAGGAAAGAAAGAGCATCAACAAACCACAGTGGGGATTTTCTGTGTCAACCTCCAGCAGTCCCCGAGGAAGCCTTCCTGACGCCAGGCTGGATCACACACAAAGCAGCAAGGGAACCTGCAGTGCACGCAGGCCCGGAGAGGGCTCCATCTTGATTGCAGGCACAGATGTCTAATTGGAGTTTGCTGTTTATTAATGAGCTGCTCTCCCATTCAGAAATAGGAGTTAATCAAAACATTGCCAATGATGCACCTTGAGAAATGTCACTGTTTATCATGATTGCATTTCCACATCTTTTCTCTGTTAAGCTGTGTGCTAAGCTATTGAAAAATTATCCTCTATTGGACCAGCCACGAGAGGTGGAGTATCTGATAGTCAATATTCAGGGGCTCTGAAAGCTGCAGTGTGGAGCTGTGTTTCAGAGCAGCTAGTGTGCTGCCCATAACCTACATTTCTGTAGCAGTCGGTGATGAGCAGAGCAGTCTCCTGGTGTCTGCAGCGTGCAGAGCCTTGGACAGCCCTTCTCCCTTCCCCTTCTGTGTCGGCCACCAGGGAGTGAAGGCCACTGGTTGGAAGCCGATAATTAGGCTGCCTGTGGAACCGGTGCTTTCCTCTGAGGACCGCAGACATGAAATTCATTTCTTCTTCTTTCTTCTTGAGTATTAAGAAAGCAAACAACAACAAAGAGGTTTTCTCCCCTACCAGGCTTGATAGCACCAGATAAGAGCGGTTGGCATGAATTTTAATTGAAGTTTCTCTTTTTTAGCCTTGAATTCTCCATAATCAATTTTTTTTGGCTATTAATTGAAAGTCAAAACTCACTGTGTGAGGACTGATGGATCCTAACTTCTCAAGACTCACTTGATCACACTGGGAGACGTGCTCAGGCTTCTCCATAGAGCCCACATTTACAGAGATTCAAAGATGATTTCTTTCTTGTTAAAGTGATTCACTCTGTGGTTTCTTTAAATAGGTCAACTAGTGCTGGAAATGAATTTACAAAAAATGGAGTCCAGTTTTCTCTTTTAAATCTAGGGTCAAATCTATATTAGAGGTAAGATTCATGTGGAAATTTCCTTGAATTGACTTTTCTTTTCCCTGGTGCTTTGGAGCTCTGCTTTGTTTTGTTTTCCCACAGCTCCTCCGCCCCATGCACCTTTGTGAGGTGTGTGGAGGAGGATGTGGAGCAGTGTTCCCGTCCGGGTGATTCATTACACTGTGCTGTGATTAGAACACTTCTCTGCAGTGGTGTTTGATGAGGAATGGACACGTCATGGTATTAGTCAGTTTGTCATTGCTAGGAAAAAATACCTGAGAAAAATCAACATAAAGGAAAAAAAAACCATTATTTTGGCTTTTGATTTCAAGGACTTCAGTTCACGGCCAGCGGTAGAAATGACCGAGGTAGAAACATCATGGCGGAAAGGTGTGGAGGGGGAAAGCTGCTCACCTCATGGCAGCCAAGAAGCAGAATGGACTGGAAAGATCCGGAGACAAGGAGGGGTCAGGGACAAGAATATTCACTTCCAAGTTACACATCCTATGATCTCTTTCCTCCAGAGTCCCGTCTCCTAGCGGTGGTCAGCTCTGATCACCAGTGCTTTAATCCATATGATCTACCCACCTTGCAAAAGCTCCACCTCTGAACACACGAGGCTCTGGAGGACATTTTTAGGCTGGGCCTGGTTGTGGAAGTGTCAGCATCTAGCATCCGACTGTGGTGAGAACAAAGGCTCCGGGCATCACCTTCCCTGTGCCACACTCTGTCGTGCTTACTGTGCCCTCCCTTTTACTGATCATCTAACTGCTAGGCTGACATGACAGATACACAAACTTAGTGGCATTAGCAACAGACATTTATTTTCAACAGATGTTCCTTCTCTGGGGGCTCAGGAGGCTGGAGACTGAAGGCCCCCGAGGAGTCAGTGGTATCACACACACACACACGCGCGCGCGCGCGCACACACACACACACACACACACACACAAATACACACGCATGCGCACACACACACGCACAAATACACACGCATGCGCACACACACACACACACACACACACTGTCTGTGTTCTGTTCCTGATCCAGCTTTGGGGCTCCCTTGGCTGTGCACGCAGAACTCCACCCTCACATGGCTTTCTCCCGGTGGGCCTATGTCTGTGTTCACATGTCACCTTCGGTAGTGTTGTCCCTCACGTTAGAAGAGGCCCAGGCTGCTCGACGTTACTTCGTCTTCACTAGTTACTCTTCCAGTGGACTCTCCAAGAGTAAGGCACATTTTGAGGCCCTGAGGATTAAGTTTTAAACATGTGAATTTGGAGATGAGCACAATGTAATGACCCATAGCACTGTTCAGTATGTTCTATTTCTTAGCCAATTACCCCAAAACACGGTGCTTTGAGATGACATTTTTTTTTAGGTATTTTTGAGACAGGGTCTCACTTTGTAGTTCAGGCTGGCCCTGAGCTCAGCCTTAGACTCACATCACAGCAATCCTCCTGCCTCTGCCTCCTGAGTGCTGGGATTACAGACGTGAGCCACCACACCCGGTACTGTGGTATGTGGTACTGGTTACTGCTGGATGTGGGTCTCTACGCCCAGTATGGTATGCAGTTACCAGGGATCGAACCTGGGTCCTTGTGCTTGCAAGACAAGTGCCAGAACCACTGAGCTCACTCCCTGGCCCTGAGGTGACATTTATTAACTCAAAATGACTGTGAGTCAAAATCCCAGCTGTAGCTTAGTATGATTTAACTGGATTCTTTAGTTTTGAGTTTCTCCTAAGGGTTCAAGCAAGACTGTAGACATTCTGAAGTTTAACTCGCAATGAATCTGCTTCCACCCTCACATAAGCAGTGTTTGGTTCCACTTGGGCATCGGAATGAGGGTTTCAGGTCCTAGTGAACTGGCTATGTCTGTTTCTGGGCATGGGACACTTACCACATACAACATGCAACAGCAAACAAAGATGAGAAGAGCCAAATCCGAGGGTGAGAGAGGGTCCTGGAACCTCCTGGAAATCAGGCTTCGACACCAATCTTGGGAACAATAATGCTGCTTATATTCCAAGTGTCTTAGTTGGTTTCCTTTTGGCTGAGGCAAAATACCTAACACTGTGAAAGGAGAAAAGATTGGTTTTGCTTCATAGTCTCAGTTCTGAATTGGCCAGTTCCAGGGCAAGAAGGGAAGGTGGAAGGGCCCGGTGGAGGGACGCTGCTCGACATGGTGGCTGGGAAGTAGCATGAGGAGAGCAACCAAGGCAGCGGACATGTCTTTGCAGGCCTCTCCCTGGTGGCCCCTTGTCCGAGCAGGCCTCACCTCCCAGCATCACGTTTACTGTAAACTCGTCAGTCACCAGTTCTCTGCTGAGTGTCATACCCCATCATCCAGGTGCCTCGCCATGTCCCTCTTTTGAGTGTGGGAGGCTTTGTGGAGCATCTAGATGTAAAGGGTAACAGTATGACCCTCTTGCCTTTTGTTCTTTGTGCAGTCTTAATCGAGGGCTCTGCACTCTGACCCTGGGCTTTATGACTAGACCACATTTTCCTGACTCTACAGAAAAACCCTTTACCCCGTGGGCTATGTGTCCTCGATCCCCAAGGGAAGCCTGAAACTATAGGAGTACCAACCTCTGTATACCTCGTGATCTTTCCTACACATACATACTTGATAAGTTTTATTTTCTAAATTAGGCAGAGTAGGAGATTCATGATAAAAATAATGAGGTTAATAATTGTAGTACGATAGTGTAATAAAAGCGGTGCCAGCGTGGCCTCTCCTTCACATGCACTCTCTCAGTACCTTGTTCTACTCACTTTCCTTCTCCTTGTGAGGAGTGCGTGTCACAGGACACGAAGGGAGGAGAGGTGCGGGTGTTGTGATGCGTGTTGGGATAATGTGAAGGTCACTTGGCACAAGCACCGCAGCACCGCAGCTGTCGATGTGACTGGCCACCAAGAGCACTGCCAGGTGCCTGCTGGGGCTGGCCCGGCCTGTGTACACACAGACAAAGGCATAGCTCCTTGCGGCACTCCTGGAATGTCAGGCAGGATGGAATGAATGTAAAATGTGGAATTTACTCGCGAGTTTCTCCACTGTTTTGAAACCATCGCTGACCACAGGCGACTGAAGCTGTGAGCACAGGACTCCCATGTGGGAGGCCGGCAGTGCTCGGAGGCCACTTCTTCAGTGTTCGCATCGCTCAGACAAAATACTGATGCTCACAAGTTAAAGGAGGGAAGGTTTACTTTGGTCCACAGTTTATAGAGTTTACGCCTGTAGTTGGCTAAGTCTAAGGCACGGTGGCATTACAGAGGAGATGCCAAGCAGGCAGGAAGCAATAAAGCAGTGACCACCAGCAGCGAGGTCCCTGTCTCTTTAGCCCAGCCGGGTTAGAGTGCTTTAGGGCAGTGCCATCCACAGCCAAGGTGGAGCTTCCTATTACTCACACCCAGAACTCTTAAACCAATCAGTAGACTAACCCAGTGCCACACCCTGCATCCCAGTATCACCTCCAAAACAGCTCACTTATGACTACTGCATGAACCTTCGGAGAGCCATGTAGATACAAGCCATCACTCTGGGAAACTGAACAACTTCGTGAAATTCTTTCTCAATTTTTAAGAAATAAGCTGTAAGGACTGGAGATGGAGTGCAGTGTGAAGGCTCTGATTCAGTAAGGCATGATCAAGTCTTGCCTGATGACACTGAGTTCTAACTGTAGCAGTTTCCACCTGGAGGGCTTTATCTTCCACTAGTTTCACCTCTGATGAAGACTTCCTGTGGTTCATGCGTACCCCATAAATGTCAGACTTAGGGGTGAGAGAACGAGGCTTAGAGAGGTGAGGTGATTTGATCTCGGTCAGAGGACCTAGAGGGTGTCAGCAGCCCTCGGAATACTGACCCCACCCCTGTCACGTGTGTCCCTTGGGACCATCTACAGGGCAGAGACACTTGGAGGCCAGTAGTGGGGACTTTTGCGAAGATGCTTCCTGCCAGGCAGAGGCCCTCACAGCGTTGACTCGCCACCACGGGCGCTGTGGATGCTGCTGCCCTCTGTCGGACGTGTTTCCTTTAGTTTTGATGCCCCGGGGCCGCAGCACAGACCGCAGGCTCACAAACACTCAGATCACACATCGGCACCCTCTCGGTCTTCTTTGGTCAGCACTTGTGTAAGACAGAGCCAGCTGCGTTTCCCACACGTGATGGGTTTCAGCAGTGCATGTGGACATACGCTGGAAGGCTTTGGTGTTTGTAGCTGGAGCCAGTTCGTTCATAAACTCTGAGCCCGAAGGGGGGATAAACACAAAGAAAAAGGGAAGAAAGTCCGTGTAAATCCCTTCTCTGTGTGAGGAGGTTGTTCTGGAGTTTTCAGTCCTTTAGCTGAGGCTCCGGAAAACTACAGAAGTTGGAACAGCCGACAGAGGGCACGTCTGTCTTTGCTGCCACACCCTGGGGAAGATGTCAGGATTTCTGAGTTCTACAAGGGACTTGGAGAAAGGGTTGGACCTTTAATCCATCGAATAGTTGTGAAACAAGGGTCCCAGGGAGACGCCGCGGCCTTTGCAAGGCACCGTCCTCGGAGCCCCGGGATTCTCTACCAACACTGCTGTCCTGAAGTTCACTCAGCACGTCACATGGTTGGGGATTAATGATAAGGTGTTATTGTCAGATTTTCACATTGCTACTGTTTTACCGTAACGAGTCAGCCCAGACCCCAGCGTCTGTCTCCATCCCCCAGCACCACACGTGGGTTCCGGCTCCCGGTCCCGGGTCCTGGTCGCCGTCTGCTGTCTTCCTTCCTCCTGCCCAGCCTGGCCTCTCCTCGGCGGGCTGGCTGCTGCTCCCACCTCTCCCAAGCAGTTCGCCACATCAGCACTGCTCTCCAGGCTGCCCTCCTGCCCTCTGCCCTCCTGCCTGGCTCCGCAAAAGCCGCTCCGCCAACTGGACCCTGGCTTCTGCTGCCGCCCTCAGGCCTCCGGCCGGCTCTGCCTGTGGCCAGCACCCAGCAGACTTCCTGCTCATGGGCCTGAGAGCACAGCAACCTAGGAGTCGGGCTGCAGAGATGCACGTGTGGTCCAGAGGCTTGTGCGGAAAGAGCTAGATTCGTGCTTACAGTTTTATTCAAATCAGGACCAACCAAATGAGGGGGAAACAGTCCGGGAAGGCCCCAGGCCTGGAGTGTCTGTGCTGTGTCCCTGGGGTGAAGACACGCCTCCCTCTCTATGTCCAGATGTACTCACTGCCCGGACCCAGCCGAGCCTCGGTGTCCTGGGATCTCGGTACCTGAGTGTGGTGGATCAAGTCATGGCCGTGCAGCTGGAGTCACTGTCCAGCCCTCTGCCCCCTAAAGGTCGAGCTGGGGCATTTTGCCTCAGCTGTCTACTTACATGGTTGGTCTTCCAGCAGGTGGCCTGTATTATCCAAGGGTCTCGCCGTGAGCCATTTCATGATATAAAATATTAGGGTTCCGCATGAATTACAATGACATGAGCATTCCAAGGACTAAGCCCTTCCCACCAAGATACACAACAGAAATATTTCAGGTGAAAAGAGTAAGGACAAGAACCACATCCAAACCTGTAGTGGTTCCTGGGCACATCCATGTACACAATCTCACTTAATCCTCACATACTCCTGCGAAGAAATTTTACTGACATGTTTGTTTAAAAGATAGATAAATGATAATGCTCCCCCAGGAAGATCCAACCAGTAACAGTTGGAGTGGGGTTCAAAAGCAAGCTTTCTGACTGTCAATCACAAGTTCTTTGAAGACACAGGAAGAATAAACAGCCAGAGGATGTAGGACGAGAATGTCTTAAGTACTTTATGGAAAATGCAGAGTGGGAACAGATTTGCCTGAGTAGACAGTAAGGGGAAAGTGTGAGGACCTGAGCATTAGGGTTTTCCTCAGTGCTGTTTGCTTCCTTTTCTGATTTTCCTTGTGTTTTTGTTTGTTTGGTTTTGGATTTTTGAGAGAAGATCTCACTATGTAATTCCAGCTGGTCTCAGATGCTTTATGTAGCTGGGGCTGGCCTTGAACTTACAGCAGTCCTCCTGCCTCAGCCTCCCCAGTGAGGGGATTAGAGATTTGCATTTTCCTCATGTTTATTTAGAAAAAGTCATGCATCATTTCTGTGTCAGCCTTTGCAACAAGCATTGAAGATGGACACAATGCTCAGCCTTCTTTGATGCAGGCAGATATTAAACAAAAGATTGCAGTGTGACCTGGTTACTGAAGCAAGGGAGAAAACCACCTAGGAGCCCCACCACCACCGCCAGAAGGACGAATGCGTGAGGGAAGTGGGGAGTCAGGAAAGGTTGGAGAGAGAATGTTGGAGCCAAAGCTTCCAGTTCCAGGTGAACGGAAAGGGCTTCTGGGCTTGCGTCAGCCAGGAGGCGGCGGGCCTGGGGAAGCTTGAAGCCCAGCGCTCCACAGCGTCCTGTTTCCATGTGCGCTTTCCTGCTGGTGCCAGAACCCCTGCGGAAGGGTGAATGGAGCTGTCCGACACAGGCCTTAGCTGTGAGGCTGCGGGCTTCGGCCATGACCAGGAAGTGTGTGCTGGGTCCTTTCAAGGTTTTGCATCTGTAAAGTGATGACGTGTCCTCCCTGAGGATTCATTCCTAGGGTCCCTTCTGACTCTAACATTCACTATTTTGAGCCTTGATGGAAAATGTTTTGCAAAGCAAATGAATAGTGTAAACAAGATTATAAAGAGAATGTTTGCTTTCATAAGGGGCTAAACTTTTCTAACACAAATCAGGAACATTCATTTGCATACAAACAGGCAATTTTATATAAGCAGAAATTTATTTTCTCAGGTGTTTTGATAAGTTAATTACAAATCACTCATCAATTTTGCTAGTCTGTGGATTAGGAAGTAACAGAATTACGTTCATCGTAGTTCATTGTAAATATCCTGTATTTTTCAAAGTCCTCATTTCAGTTCATAATAGTTGCCTTTTCTCTGAATTAGCTTGAATTTTCTTAAATTCTTTCTTTCTCTCATGGGTTGTAAACATGAGATGTTTTTCTCTAACTGTCAGGTATCGGAGGTGTTCTGCCACCTTTGGTCACCTTGCATTGACATGAGGACGCCTGCTCAAATGCAAAGCTCTGCCTGCACTTTGAGCCCTGCATCTTGTTCTTCTCTTCCGGTACACCGGACTGCTGCTTCTCCCCACTCCCTGTACCAATCAGACTGTATAGAATTCCACTACAAATGAACACTTTGCAAGTGTTTATGAGAGTAGGCAGCTATACTTAAGATTCTGGCATCAGTCAGAGATGGCACCATGCCGGTGCGACGCCTTCTCTTTGTGCCTCACCCCTACCGCATTCTTTTTCTTCTCACCTTTGCTCACCCAACTCCCTCATTCTCCTAGCATTCGTCCTTGCCAGGCACAGACACTGACAGCCGTCTCAGCATGGCAGCTCCTCTCCAACAGCTTGAGCGTTCTCCTGAGGTTTTATTCTCTGTTCCTAGGTAGCTGTTGAGAATATGCCCCATTTATTTTGCCATGGTAGGGAGCATTCAGGGCAGGGAGGGTGCAGGATCCACCAAGGAGTGAGTGATGTTGGGTGATAGAGGGGGAAATGTGGGTTTCTGGGCAGAAGAGATGGTGCCAACTGAAGTCATCCACAAGCACGGGCGAGTTTGGAAAGCCCACGAGATGGCGCTGCCAGGAATCCTGAATAGGATTCCCAAGAAGATGGTGGTGCACAGGGCAGCACATAGCTCATCAGCGACCCCTGTGAGCCACGAGAAGACAGCTGCACTTTCTCCAGCGGGTGATGGGGACCCCGCCAGGTGCTGAGGCACCAGTGTGGCGAAGGAGCAGAGCTGGCTGCAAAGATGCAGACAGGCAGCCAGTGAGACGCCCGGGGCCTGGCCAGGAAATGGCCTATGGAACAGCAAGAAAGGAGGCCGAAGGGGCTGTGATTCACGACTGTGTCCTCAGGGAGAACAAGGTCCCAGCCTAGAGCACCCTGAATTTTTGACTTTAAATTAGAGAATGCAGGAAAAGAAAGATAGAAATCAGGTGTCCAGTTTTAGAAATGTGATTTAGCTTGGTTTATTACTACAGTATCTTAGTAAAGTAAATGAAGACCCTGAAAACTTAGACTCATTCACTTCTCGGGCAGTTGGGGACATGTTCAAAGTTATGGCTGTCTAGGACACGGTTGTGGAGGACGTCTGCGACACGACGCTTCTTTACTTGACAGGTTTTGTTCATATCACGTCACGTGACCCATGTCCCACGGAGCTTTCATTTTAATCATCGCTAATGTGCTGCCTGGCGGTCGGGAAGCTGACATTGGCATGACTAAGAGACTCTGCTTTGTCTCTTAACCACTTTACTGAACAGTCTAAACTTAACATAGCACAAATAAAACAGTAAACTCTTTCTCGGCTCTCCTTTCAAACATACACGGCCAGGCTGGCTTCTCCGCCCCAGCTCCTTCATCTGCACGTGTTCTGGTCACGTTTAAAGTGGAGTCCTTTTCAGTGGTTTCTGCCAGCCCTCATGAGTGCTTCTGCCTGACTCGCGGGTTGGGACACCCCCATCCTCCAGTCCTTTCTGAGTCCCACTGTGGAAAGGGGGGAGCGCAGGAAGAGTGGACCCCTTTGTGCGGGACTGCTCCTGTGGTGATTCTCCTGCTCCCACCGAGGTCCTCACATGCCCCTGGGGCCAAGCTGCAGACAGCTGGAGCCGGCAGAAGTTAGTCACGGCCCCGAAGTTTCTAAATGGGAAGTCTTCTGTTGAAAAGCACACATGCCCACTCAGGTGTTTCTAGTTATTCTCATAACTGCTCTTTAACTTCTTCTTCTTCTTCTTCTTCTTCTACTTCTTCTTCTACTTCTTCTTCTTCTTCTTCTGAGAACTCTCAGTTAACATCTAGTGACCGTTTAAGAAGATAGCAGATGTAAAATGAGGGCTTTGTGGCCATCATGTTCAATACTACATGTTCCAACAAGGGGAGCCGTTGGTGTGGAAGATGCAATTGAAACCACCTCTTTCGTTTTGGATCAGATTTAAGACTCTGAGAACAAAGACCATCCTTCAGCACAAATGAAAACACTGTGATGGATTCTTTTTCCTTGTCTTTCTTCTATTTTCTATTTAAAGAAATTTCTGAAAATACATGAATTATGCAGCTTATCTCTCAGATGAAAAATAATTTTCATAGATTGGATGGCTGCATAGTTATTAATAGTAGTAAAATCTTCCATGTTCTTTTGTATCAAATGGAATGCTGACTAAAATATGAAGGAGCCGTTCCAGCAGTGGTAACAGTAACGGAGGGATAATTACGAGAGCTGTATGGAATTGAAAGGCATTTTAATTTGTCATTACTTCTCTGTGCTCTGAAAGGATCTGAATAATTATGCTGACTATAAAAAGCAAGCAAGTGATATTTTTCCTCATTACGAGATTAAGTTCTCCCTATACCATTTTTACTATAAGTTAAAACAAAACAAAAAAAAATCCTCTTATCTGGCTTCCTATCACAATGTAATCATGACCGAAAACTGCTCAGCTGCCGATATGTTTGTTCTTCCTATGATTACACGGAGATTCTGTGCTTCCAGCTCATTGTAATTTGAAAAGTGTTCATCTTTGCAGTTTACAAAAATGAAATTATGCTTGCCTGCTCAGTATGAACTGCCAACCCTCATGTCACGTTAATTCTTGAAGATGACAGTGACTAGAATTTCCTTAGGTCATGACCGAATGGTGGCAGAAATTGAATGCGAGACTCTAAAGCAGGATTTTTTTTTATAGCCACTATTAATAAGTGGCGGTAGTTACCAGGGTCATTCCAAGGCAAGATTTCAGAGCCACTCCCACCCTTACACACAGTGTCTCTTTCTTTTTGGTCTACACTAAGACACTATGTTAAGACAGCACGTTCCTTGCAAAATTAGATTTCAAGACGTGTGTGTTTCATGTGTGTTTCTAGATGAGTGACAGAATTTTCCTTCGTAACCTGTGCATTTTCACTTGCCCGGCTGGGGATCTTAGTGACTAGGGAGGAGGGGCACCATGGAAGGGCTGCAGCCTGCTCCAGCATGTTCGCCCCCCTCCTTCCTGAAGTGCAGCTTGAGAAAGGATGGGCAAGAGCCAGGCAGATTGCTTGGGAGCCTCAGTTGAGCCAGAGTCCATCAGCACCAGGAGAGAGATCTCTGGCTCGGCCGCCACAAGCTCTCTGACCTTGCGATCGCTTTTTCGCTCTGTTTTTATTGTTTACTTGGTTGTACAGATGAATGTGCTTCGTGTTGGCAGATTTGTTCATGCACACGACACACGGCACTTCGACCTCTCTCGCTCTACCTCCTTTGTCTGCTTTTTCCCCAGTTTCCCATTCTGGAGGGCAATGTGTGTACTTCCTCAGGGCCACTCCTCTGGGGCCCATGCTCACCCTTTGCTTCCCCTCTCTTTTTTTGCAGCACAAGTTCTGCCCATTAGCAGCTCTGTGACTGTGCACCGGTAACTTAGCCAGCTTCAGCATTCACATCTCTACAATGGGGGAAGTGGCACTTTACAGGTGGCCGTGGGGACTGGATTGTGCGGTGACATAGATGTTAACGTCTTGGCCCACAGTAGGCATGGAGTGAATGACTGAATCTCCTTGGCCCAAAAGAAACTAAATGTCCTCTAGAAATTAGTTATCAATGTGATCAGCATTTTTACAGAAAAAGTGCAGATGCCTTTTTCCCATTTACCTAGCAGAAAATTCTGAATGAACAGAAAATGAAGCGTTTGCTAATCTGAGAGCTCAGTGCCCTAGCATCTCTCTCTCTGCTCTCAATAGGAGGCTCTACGTGTAATTACATCTGTGGTTGAAAAGCAGATGGACATGGTGCACCATAAGGAAAAGCATACATGTGATCCTGGCTTTAAGAACATTTTAAATGAATTTAATGTCTGGAAGTATACACTTTAGCCTCAAAATATAAATTTTGTTCTACATAAATGGCGATGGTATTGGTAATCGGACGGTACACTCAGATTGTTTCGTTCCTGCAGTGTAAGCTCGGCTGTATTGAAATTGGGTGGTGGAAGTAATGTGGGGTGAGGGTGAAAAGGAAAAACACAGAGCTAGGAGGTGAGTTATGAAAGCCAATAAGCTTATGTCTTCTGTCTTTTAGCCTGAAGAATAAGTAGTGAAGACGTGAAGGAAGATCTAAGAAAAGATGCCAGCGCTTCTCTGCTGTGGAGACTCACTCACCACCACCTGAGGAGGGTCTTCTCTTGAGACTGAACATTTCTTACAAGGATTCACAGATTAATACATGACTGGTCTTGATTTTGGAAAGTGGATGATATTCTTTATTTTTCTCTTTTCTGATTTTGTGGTAAGTTATGACAGTTGGGCGGATTTTTAAACAATATCCTTCCTGATAACATATTTAGCACATGTTCTAGATTAAAAACCTGTAGCAAACAGTTGGAGCATTAGTCAAACTTACAAAGAATGGGAAATTTTACTTTCCAGTTTATTCTAGATTTCTTCAGAGTATGATTATTCTGTTAAATCCTTGATGATTGTGATATTTATCACCTCTATCCAGAAATAAACATTCTTTTGTCACTATGTCAACGTGAACAGATCCAGAATCAGTCACTGTTAGTGGATGACATATGACGGACAAATTCCAGTTCTTCACCTTCAGACACGCGTGCCAGGCTTGCCGTCTACAAGACAGGAGCAGACAGGATACACAGAGGAAGCATCCTCGTCCCTTCCTTCTGACCACACGAAGGACACTTTCTCATGGCAAAGCCATGCCCTCGCTGCAGGCTGCCAAACAATAGCTTAGGCAAAGAATTAGTCCACTTGCATGGTGATCCTCTTAGGCAAAACCATCTTCACAGCAGTTGACTTCAGTGAAATCTTCCCTGGAGGCATCCAGAAGGATGATAAGCCCCCCAGCACAAGGTGGAAATAAATATTTCTTCGGAAGCTGGCCTCGGTTGTGGGCTTTCATTTGGAGTGCTGATGATTTGGAAGGAAGCAAGTAGATCCTGAAGAGATGCCGGCCGTGGGGAAGGTGAGGTCCCGTTTCTTCTGTTGCTCATCAGAACCTCGTTGCTGAGCCCATCCCTTCTCCCTCACGTGGCAGCTGTTCCTCTGTGACGGGGAGCAGTCAGTGCACAAGTCACAAAGATTGTTCTTTGCACTTAACTTCCCTCAGCAATGGCCACAAGGGGTGTCTTGCTGGCCAGTGATGGGAGGGGACGTGGAACTTCTGTCCAGGATGCTGCCAGAGCTCCCACTGGGATCGGCTGGGCCAGCCTGAGGCATCCGGAGCTGATCTGGGGACGAAGTCTCCAGGACATGCATTGCTGTCCACAGCGCTGAGGGGTCACAAGTCTGTGAGCCGTAAGTGCCATGACAGATGCCATGACAGCAGCAATGCTGCTCAGGTGCCTGCTCCTGTGTCAGGAGTGGCACTGTCCCCACGAGGATCCTGCCCAGGAGGGGCCAGGGCTGTCTGTGCGTGGGTCTGCAAGGAGAAGCGGCCTCACAGGCTGCCCTGTGGGGAAGAAGAGGGTTTGATGGAGAGAAATCTATTTTGTTGTTTTAGAAAGAAGCACACAACAGACCTGTACATCTCTAGTGATGGCTTGTCTTTGAATGTGTAAAATAAAGCTTTATTTGTCAGTTCTGCTGTAAAATATGCATTGTCAAAGTTAGGTAAAGAAATCTCTGTTTCTGTTTGTGTTTAGTGACTGAGTTCATGCTCTGAAGTACTGTGTGTTTATTTTTTGATAACTTAGAAAAGCTTATAACCATGGATTTCTTTTGCTTTACAAAGAAACCATGCCAACTCCTTTACAGATGAGCTTCAGCTGTAGTAATCACATCACTTCAGAGTTTGTCATCTGAATACCATTGCTCTTTGGTAACCTGCCAAGGGAAAGCGAATATTCTGCCAGAGGTTTGGTTTGTTCGATTGTCTTCAGTTTCTTTACGTTTACCCTTGCACATAAGGGAAATTATCATCCCAGTGAACCACGAGACGGACACCTCCAGCTCTACGAGGGAAGGGCTTACAGATGTTCTTCGTGTTTTGGAAACGCTTGAATAGAAGCATCTCTACTTGGGAGATGAGGTGTTTGCTTTTCTTTTGTTTTCACATTGGTTGTGTGTTTTATTCAGTCACATCCCATGTTCCAGCTGCGCTCTGGCCAGATGATGTTCCCCAATGCCTGCTAAGCTCTGACGGGAAGGAAGGACACTGGTGTAGACCTGCCCGTCCCTGGCCTGTGGTCCAGGCAGACCTGTCAGTTCCCTGGCGCAGGGATTGCTTCTAAAATTCTGCATTTAGAAAACAACTTGAGGAGAACCCTGCCCATCTGGAAGAGAGGCTCCACATAGACTATGAAATTTAAAGTAGTTTTACTACTCCAGAGTACTTAGAACGATGATAATTAAGCTAGCCATTGAAATTAAAGTTTCAATAAAGGAAATAAGGGTTCAAAATTGCTGGGGATTTAGCTCAGTGGTTCCAGCGCCTGTCTTGCAAGCACAAAGACCCAGGTTCGATTCCCCGGTAACCACATACCATACTGGGTGTGAAGACTCACGCCCAGCAACATCAGTGCCACATACCACAGTGCCGGGCGTGGCGGCTCACGCCTGTAATCCCAGCACTCGGGAGGCAGAGGCAGGAGGATTGCTGTGATGTGAGTTTGAGGCTGAGCTTGGGGCCAGCCTGAACCACAAAGCGAGACCCTGTCTCAAAAAAAAAACCCCAAAACCACAACCCTAATAGATTTCTTGTATCAGAATGAACCTTATTTTTAAAGGAAAATTTTAAGTGACTGAAGCAGTCTGTCTTCTGGGTTTTGTTCTTGTTTTGGTGGTCCTGGGAACTGAACCCGAGGCGTCATGCTATGCAAGCACTCTACCAGCAAACTATCCTCCCAGCCACGGCCTGTCTTCCTTTCTAGTGATAAATCACTCCAGCAGTCCTGGTCAAATTTACTGTGCAAAATGCTTCCTCATCTTCAGTGCAGAGATAAGCTTCAGGCTGGCACCTGCTCTGATGAACTCACTACCATGATAGTGAGACTCAAATTAATGAGCTTTGCTTATGTACAGACCCTACAGCCCAGTGAACTAATAAATGTGGTCATAAAACAATCTGCTAGGTAGTAAGGACTACAGTGATTCCTTCTGCTGATAAAAAAGTCATAAAATGTGTCTGCTGTGGCTGGACCACAAAGACCAACAGGATTTGTTTTTCATTTGCCTCTAAGATGACATATAAACATAAATTAGATCTGTTAGAATTGTCACATCTTCCTATTACACTGGGTATATTGGGCCAATCAGATCAAAAGAAAAAAAACGGGAACTATACAAAAACTGTGGTCCCTCGTACAGGAAGACTTGAGCCTGGGTGATGACAAGAGGCTGTCACGTTTTTCCAAAGCTGACCTTTTGAGGGAGGTATTTGGACAGGTTAGTGTGAAAATAGAATATTATAACCCAATAAGACAGTGACCTTCCCAAACTGCCAGGTAATAACATACTGTGTACATTCCATCCAAGCTCACTATCCATTGTTCATCTGATGAACCTGTCTAAGAAATCGATTGCTTTTCTTCTGTCAGCAGATTAAGAAGGGTCTGATCAACATTTTATTGTGGGAACAGTTGTTTTTTTCTTTTTCTGGTCCTTATAAAGTTTGTTCATACTAAAGGCATGTGAACTACCTCATAGGTGTGTTGTGTGATAGCTAATTAATAAACAAGAAGTGCTTCAAAAGTCTGCTCTCTGTATACATGCCGCCTTAATTTGTTTTCCAGCTTAAGACACACACATCGTGTCCTGTGTCTGCATATTTCATTGCCGTTTTCATGTTTATACATTTGGCTTTATACTTGACATACTAAAAGGAAGTGAAACGCTGAGATTCCCTGCCCACATCAAACTCAAGACCACAGCTATAGCGTGTGGCGAAACCACACCTTTGGGCAAAGCCAGAACGTACGTAAATTCTCAAAAGGTGGCATCAGCATTGGCTTTAAAGAGGAGAAAGGTACGTTTGTGATAGTCAACTAACCCAAATCTGTCAGTGATGCATATGAAAGACAGGGTGGATTTCAGGCTCTGTCGGCGGGACCATAACCTGCACTGCCTTCACATGTTGAGAAGAAGACGAAAGAGTCACAGTCTGTGGGGCGACCTCCTGCCGTCACTGTATCCTCCTAGAAAACCATTCAACGTGTCTTTGGGTTTTGCTGTTTGCAAAGGAGAAGGTCTAAAGAGGAAGAAATGGGGTCAACATCTGGCAGTTTTCGGTAAGGTACGGTAACGGTTCTTCGGTAATATCACAAGGTAATTTCACTGCTGGTTCTATTTTGCTGCCGTTTCCCCTGAATGACTAATTATTCCTTAATCACTATTATGAGTAGCAATTTTATTTGCTAATTTCAAATACCTCAACTTAATTAGTAATTCACTCTGACCTTTAAAAACCACATTGGATAATCTCTAAATTATAGAAGTGAAGGAGCAGCGGCCCTCCGCCTCCCCTCGGCGGCTCACACTGTCTGAAGAACACTTCGCCTGCTGCCGTGTATCAGACCTTCAGAGCAGCTGGGGGCTTGGGTGGGAAGACCGGCCGGACTGGAATGATTCCATCCCAGAGACGAGACAATGAACAATAGTATGTGTAGCCGGTGACTTTTATTTTTTACTTAAAAATGGGATTCACTCTCCAGCATGATGGATTTCCCGTTGCGTGTTGCAGGTCTGCTCACAACTCCTTTCAAGTGCTCTGCGCGCTTCTCTGCCTGCACTGTTCTTCATGTATCCAGCGTCTCTGAGTCTGATGACTCAGAGTCCACAGTCGTGAGCAGGTTCGGGGCTCCTCGAGGCCATCACCTCCGTGGCCAGGGTTTCTGCTTTGAGATGAATATTTAATGTACACTGTCCTGCATTGTGAAGTTGTCTCTGTTGTCAGCTGAAGTGTTGATCAGGTTCCAGGACTTGGGTGCTAACAATTTTATTGCTGCCAGTCCAAAGGACTGCCATGCTAAGCCCCTCTGTCTCCCATCCTTCCGAAGCCCTGGCGTCAGTGTAGGAGGAAGGGTTTCCAGGCAGAACAGTACATAAAGCAAGGGCCTTGTTGGGCTTTCTGGCTAATCTTGACTGAAAGAGTTGAAACCTCACCAGAGAGAACCGTTAGCAAGACACGGGAGGGTCATAAACATCAGGGGCTTGAGCTAGCCGCTCCTCCCACCTTTAATAAAATGCACAGGAGAAAGGGAGGCAGTTTTTAAAAGACTCTCACCTAATATATAAACACATATTATAAAATATTATAATATATTATATATATTTATTCTGTTACCCCATTTCCAGGATCACAGATTCCTTTAAGCACTCACTTGACCTTGGGTGTGAGATCCCCCCAACCAGCCCACGGATCCCAGAGACAGGGTCCTGACTTAGGAGTGTGCACAGAGGCCTGGTGCGGGCTTGGGGTCTCAGCGCCTGGGACCCTCCACAATAGTCCAGAGCCAGATTGCAGATATCAAGCCAAGAGGGAATGTCCCCCAAAACATGCTTAAAGCAAGCTGCAACAAAAACACATGTGTGCCTGCATCCGATGCCCCGCCCCTCGCAGGGTAGCTTTCTGTCCCCCACTTCTTTTCCTTCTGACAAAGCATTTGTTTTCCCTTTTAGACCTGGCTCCTCTAATTTATTTCTGGTGCTGAGTTTATGACCCCGGTGGGCAGCTCGGGGAGCAGAGCGCCGAGCTGCACCTCTGAACAGAGCGAGAGTCCAAGAAGCTATGACAGGAGCGTAGGGTTCCCTTCTCTGAGGTCAGTGTGAAGGGTATTATCAGGGCTGCCCATGCGAAAGCCAGGCAGTAAGCTATGTCCCTGTGTTGTCAGTGATGGTCTTGGCTGAGTTTAAGGGTACTGGAATGAAGGTGGGCGGGGCACGAGTGAGGCGGGGCTCCGTGAAAGGTGGGCGGGGCACGAGTGAGGCGGAGCTCTACGAAAGGTGGGCGGGGCACGAGTGAGGCGGAGCTCACTGCTCAGAGCAGGGCTGCTGTAGGGAAGACCACTCCGGGCTTTGGGCACCAGCCCTCGCTCCAGGGGTATCACGCGTGGTTCACGTGGCCCTCCTCTCTGGAGTTCGTTCTCACTGCTTGTTAGCTCTTTTTTGTGCCTTTCATGTTACTGGCCCACAGGCCCACCTGGGCAGAAGTTTGAGGTGTCTTGTCTTTGTGACCTTTTCTGTACCATTCTTTTGCTTCACCAGAACATACCACTATTTTTAAAAAGTCATTGATGAAGGGCAGTAAGATCTCCAAGAGTCACACTGATCTTGGAAATTATACATTTTGGAGGCTTTTTTTTAAGGCCAAGAAGCTTTCACATTTGACTAGATATATTCTAGATACATTTATTAAAGATACGTTCTCCCTTATCCCCTCCTTTATCACTTAATTTAAGGCCAATTACACCTCCATGACCTATGTCTTTGCATTTCCTCCCATCTCTCCGTGTCCTTGAGGTGTGGAGAGTGTAATGTGACCCAGATTAATTGAATGCCTGTCACAGGCGGCCCACGGGCCTCTATAGTAGAATGATGTTCCCCTGGGGCTACATTAGAATCTTCCCCTTCTGGAGTGTAGAGATGTAAATGAGCTCAGTGCATCTTTCTCCCAGTCACTGGTTCAAAACCAGCTTCCTGTGTCCATGGGAAGCGTCCTTGCTGTGAACTTGACCTTGGTCTTTATCCATTTCCACCGTATCCACAATGTGATAGTTACTGTAGGGGTTTCTTCTCTGCAGAGGTAGTGCAAGAAAGAGCGCAGTTCCTCTTGTTAGGAAAAGTCTGACATTATGCGACTTATTGCTGGGATTTAGCAAATCATGTCTCCTTTAAAATTATCTTTTTCCACCAAAGTTCTTCTGAGACTAGAGATCAGAATCCCTGGACCAAAAACCAAAAGCAACATTTCTGTGTTTTGCAAATTCTTGTAATGGAAATTATGACAAGCAATACTAAATGTTCTGTTTGTCATCTATGCATACGTTAATTCCGTAATTAGATCTATTAGGTAAAAATTCCAAAGGATTCACTGTAGAAAAAATGACCCGGAGTCAGAAAAGCCTGGATTAGAACACAGTTCTGTGATTTGTTTGCTTTTTGATGTTGGGCAAATTATATAATTTTAGAGGGCTACGTATTGTGGTTAAAGTGGAGCTTGTAGAGTTTTCTTCTTACCCAGTTGTCAAGATTTAATAAACTGCACACAAAGAACACTCACGTTCCAAAATTTCACAAGTAAGAATGGACCTCACAGTTGTATTTTAATGCTTTTCGTTGTGTATTTGTGTCAATTGTGTATAAGGCTCACTTGGGACTCGTCAGTAAGTGGAGGATGGACTGTATTCCTTCTTACCCTTTCCAGCCATCGAACAAATAATTATTCGGTGTACACAGAACTAGTCAGTGGAGAGCTGGAAGAGACCTCTGGGGCCTTCTCATCCACTTCCCTCATTTTATTCCCTCTCATTTTAAAGACTGTGGAATGAAGTAGAACTATTGTAGGAGAGAGTCACCGCTGGGGCACCTCCTACAGGAACAGCTTCCCGGGCAAACTGAAACGAGGGGTCCAGAAGCTGTGGGCTGACTTCCCCGGGGCTCGCTCTTCTGTCTCCCCACGCCCCTCACCCTGTCCCTGACCTATATCATTGCCTGTGTCGCTTCCTCTTCTCCAGCTTCATGATCTCTGCCCGCCAGCTTGGCTGATAATCCATGCCAGAGCTTTGCACTTGCAGGTGGCGGAAGAACAGCTTCTCTAGTGCCAGATTCTGGAGCTGCCCGGTAGAATTCGGGACACTGCTGGTCTGCTCTATTACGGAAGGATCCAGCAAGTGAGTCCTTAGTGTGTTTCCACAGGGACAGCAAGATTCAGCCTGTATTTTCCTATGTCTGTGTGGGGCACACACGCATATATGCCTATAAATAGGAATCTGTTTCCAACATGACCTTTTTAATACTTTTTGTTCTTTGATAAGATGCAAGATGAATAGCACAGCTGTGGATTATTCCCCTTTGTTCCTTTGTCTCATGATAGGAGCCATTTAACAGTAAAAATGAGACTAGATTTATGGCTTCCAGTCTATTTGAGTGGTAATAAATGTCAGGCAGATATTGCTGCGTCATAAACTTCGGGAGTTTGAGCCTAACCCACTACATAAATCAGCGTACAGCAAATGAGACCCCTATTTTAGAAAGTCGGCTGACTATAAACATTCTTGAAGTTCTAAGACCCTCCAGCTTTCTCAATCTGTCTGCCCCTTGGCATCTTAGTTTTGTCCGTTGTTCTGCATCACAGTTTTCTGTGCTTGGTCAGAAGTCTACCTTGTGATTCAAGAACTTCTCAGCAACATAGATGCCAGAGAAGCAGGTATTGGAGCTGAAGCAGTGGGCAGGGACCCCTGCAGGGTTGGAAGCTGCTGAGAACACAGCAGTCCTCAGGTTCCTGAGCCAGTGAGAGTGTGGCTTGGCCCTGAAGGCAGGAGGCAGTGCCCTTGCTCCTCCGCCCACATCCTGGAGGGCCGGAGCTGTTCACACTGGTCTCTGTCCATGTTACTTTCTGGTCGCCTGGGTGGCTCTCAGCAAAGTTCTGGCAGATGGAGTGCCTGCCCAGGGCCTCCTTCCTGCACCCTGGTCCCTACAGTGAAGTCGTGTTTATTTCACCGAACCTGCTGACCCCTCCCTTCCAGGGTGGACCCTCTGGTCCTCGCTGTCCTTAGCTTGCAGCACAACTCCACTGGGTGACACCGCAAAGTCCAAGAGTGGAGGCCAGGGAGGTACATATTTACCTGGGTCACACGCAGGACCCTCTAATTCAAGAGCCTGATGATGTTAATAATTCACAATTATAATCATGCATGGAGTCAGAATTCTCCTGATGAGTTAGGGTCATCACGGTGCAGTGACAAGCAGGGAGTTGAAATTTAGAAGGCTGGCGTTTTAGGCATTGTTCTGCATAAAATTGAAAGTCAGTAGAATATTAAAGACAGTGACTTGCACTTCACAGTGGTACACCATGATAAAGCAAAATCTCATCAGAATTCAGGAGTGTGAATTAAAGCAGCCCAGAAGGGTCACTCTCTGACCGGATCTCACTACACGGTGTTTGGGGTGACTTCGCCCTGAAGGCCGGGCTGCTATGACCTCCTGAAGGCGTCCAGTTTCCAGTCTTCAACCCCAGCCCCTCCGCCTCCGTGGGCTGGCGTTCTGCGCCCTTCCGCTCACTCTCGCATTATCATGCTGCTGGCTCCTGCCCTGCTCGCTTCCATGAATGGACAGTTGTCCAGGACATCCCTGGTTTTACCTGACAGTGACAAAGGCAACTTAATTTTGCCACCGAATATGTCACATAGCTTTAACAATGAAAAACAAAGAGCATGAAATCTGGAATCACGCCAATAAGTAGTTCCAGACAGCAGAAGGAAAGCCCTGGTCCTCAGCAGAGTGCCTTACAGATGCGCACGTGTATCCATCCTGTCGCCCCTGGACTGTGCGTGCTCAACATGAGCAGGGGGCTGGTTCTACCACTGACTGCAGGGAAGAAAGAGCGCACAGCAGGGAGCCGGCGGGGGAGGGGTGGGGAGCACCCACCAGTCCGGGGCTGGAGCGTGAGCGTGAGCAGCAGAGGCCAGGCAGTCAGTTCCTGCGTGGGAGGCTGAACTTGAGGTCAGGCGAGGGGGCCAGACTGGCATACCCCCGGGCTCAGCGTGGCCTGCGGGCGCTGCTCCCTCCAGCCCCATCGATCGGAGCAATGAGACTCAGGGCTTAGAGCCCAGCCGACTGAGTGCAGGGGCGGAGGACGCCCACTCGCTGGAGCGCGGCTGGAACAATGGAGCTAAGGCTGTGGAGCACAACACGCGGCAGGAAAGCATCGGCCGGGTGATTCGGAGCCTGGCGGGATGAATGCTCTCGGCGGGGGAAGAGGCTCTTATGTAATAATGGTTGCTAGACGGGGGAATGTAAATAACGAGGAGAGTTTAAATTGAATATTTGACAACACTGAAATCCTGCAAGCACGCACTGAATTTGCATGTAAAAAAAGTAAAGGAGGTTTATTTAAACAAAAAACACGAAAAGGCTTCAAAAAGTTTCCTTTGTAACTCTTAGGAGAATTATTTTCTCTGTTCCTCACAGTTGGAACGACAGATTCTGTCTCTTCTGTGAAGGGGAATAAAGTTCCCTTGGCAAAGGATGTTTCGGAAGATGACTCAAGGCCATTTGCTTCTAAAATGACAAGATTGGCAAATGGTCCATTGTCAAAAGGCAGTGAAGCGAGGGCGCTCCCGGGAAACTGTGGCACTCAGCCTGGCTCTCTTTTCTGGGTAGGCGAGAGGGCGAGTAGACAGGATGGAGGACACAGCAGTGCTGGCACAAAGGCCTCCACTCCCAAGGAAGAGAGGCTGGCGGGAAAACAGTCCAGAACTGGGTCGTCAGGAAAAGGATGGAGTCTGGGTTGCAGAACGTTTTTAGCAGCTCGTCACTAAAGAGACTAATCTAATAACTGCATCTTTTCTTGTCACCAGCCTGGGAACAGGCAGACATCGTGTGACCACAAAGAACCCACTGAGGTCTGTAAACAGTGCAGACTCGGTGGTGTAGCCCCAGTTCTGCCACCAGCTCCGAGACTGTACTCGGCCTCCCTAGGGAGTGTGGGAATGGTGTGTCTCCCTGCTGGACAGCTGAGCCCCGCTTTCACTGACAGTGACCCCTCAGAACAGAGACAAAAGACACGCAGAGGGAACCCTTGCCACCGGCCTGGACAGCAGGAGAATGATGGGCATGTCTTAGCCTGCGTGTGCTCCGGACAGGACCCCCAGCGTCCTCGAGCTCAGATGTCACCCAAGACATGGCAGTGGCTCAGGCTGGCAGACTAAGGAAGCTGCTCATGTGGCAGAAGTCATCACAAGAGTGGCTTGAAGGGCCATCGAGCGATTTCCACACAACTTTGTCAACTCAGGTGTGGTGAAAGAGCCCCTCACGGGACTCAGGGTCTGAACAAGGATGTGCGGAGAAGGATCAAGCAGCAAGCCGGCAACTGCCAGGAGGAGCAGGAGAGGCGCTGATCCCGTCAGCTTGATGAAGCAAGACCAGCTAGTCAGGATGCCAGGCGGTCTCCTGGGGCTGGACAGAGCGTGCCAGCTGGACCCTAAGGAAGGGCACCAGAAAGGGGGCTAGACTGTGAATCTAGACCAGGCAGCAGGGCCTGGAACATTTCAGACTGCAGCCCCAGCCCAAGCAGGGGCTGGGCAAGGCCTAGATCCCAGAGGGACAGGAGGGTACGAACTGCCTGGTGATCACTGAGGCTGTCAGCTCCCAGCGCCGGAGGGCGGGCCTGTGTTGTGGACCCAACATCGTGCTGTCACCAGTCTTGTTTCTCGGCCTTTCAGAAGCTAAAAGAACCGTGCAGTTTAACATTCTCACAAGTGAAGGAGACTGCATTTGTCACAGGCTTACTGCTCTAGTTAGAAACATTTGCCAATCCTGTAATTGCTGTTGGAATTTATGTACGTGGAGAAATGTAACTGCTTATTGTGCCGAGGGATAAACTGAAGTGTGCTAAAGTAATGTGAAGCTCTCAGACACGTAAATGAAGAGCTGTTTGTCTGATTAAAGGATACTTTCTACACAAACAGCATAACTTGCCCTGTCCATTTCCTCTGTTGCCAGTCCATGCAATCCACATGAGCCTGAGCCCATCCCACATACCCTAAGGCCTTAACCAGTCTGCAGTGTGTGCCCTTTTCCTTCTGCATCTGAGGAGATACAACAAATCAGATAATTCTGTCAAGTGGAACAATGAACTAGTTTTTTACACAGTTGCAAAGTGCAATAGATCACCCAAGTGGTCTTTCAGTGAAGAAAATCTGTGACATATTATAGCTTTTGCAAAAAAATTAGACCTCATTAATTCTCCTCTAAAAGTAGGCAAAAGGACTTCTAGGAGACTAAAGTCTGAAAACCGGTTATTTTCCTTCATTTATGGTCAGAGTAATTGTTGTCTTGGAAACATGAGAACTATAGGATGTGCCATGCCAATGGCAGTGAGGGGTATTTAATAAAGTCATAGCCAACACGAGCTTACTTAACTTGGTCAGCCTCTTAAAATTAACCAGAGAAAAGGAAAGTCTTCCTTGCACACAAGTCCTGTCCTAACCACTACAGGGTCCTTCTCTTGAAGGGTCAGGACCTTAGGACGTCGATATTTTGTTTTGATCTAATGTTCTTGGTGTATATCACATGACAACTAGTAAAAGGAGACAAAGCGAGACTCCACACACTTCCAAAAAGCCAGCTGACTGGTAATAGAGTTAGCGACAGAACCTGGGCTAGGAGATCACTCTGTAACTATGGAACGTGATGCTGCTCATGGAGCTGGTGCAGCTAAGGTCTTGAATTATGGTCCTAGCCTCTTGTTGGTCTAATCTCGTTCTGAGAATGTTTTGTGCATCCCCAAAGTTTCAGGCCTTGGGAACCAAGTCACAACAAGAAACCAGAAGAATATACAAGGCCACAAAAGGTTTGCAATCCCTAACCAATGGTGGTTTAATGTGAGATTTCCTTCACCACAGCCGGGGAGACTGTCCTTCCTGGAGCTGGTATCCAGACCCCCTTCCTCCTCGCTTCCTTGCACATCGTGTCAGGCATCTTACAGAGCAGAACAGTCCACACACACTGGAAACAAAAGATTCTGAGAGTGTGGCAGATAACTGTGATGCCCACCGGCCCTAAGCCAGTGAGCGCTGTGAGCCCGCCTGGCGCTGTCTGAAGGCCTTTCCCTCCAGGGACCCCTCCCCCAGCTCACGAGCAGCTTTCTTCTACTGCTTCTAAACAGTGTCTCCCGAATGTCACTGCTATTCTGTGTTTTGCAGGTTGCACAACTTTCTGTTTCCTCCAGAGTCCCTGCAATAACACAACAGTTTATTTCCATAGCACCTGAGTAGTTGTCTTGGAAAAATAATTCACTTTAAATTTTTTATGCATCTGTTTGCTTTTTCCTCATCCTAAACACACATCCCTTTCATATGCTTTCAGTGACATTTCCCCTTGATACTCATTGGACTTGTTGAGTTTAATATTTGTAAAAAACTTCAGTACATGACCAATCAACCAACTGAAGAAACAGGAGGGAATTACCGGGCTAGAGTTGTGAATGAAAACCACACCTTTTTTGGCGCTTATAACTGATGTTCCTTCACTCTGGTGCTCAGTCCTGTTTCTCCATCTGAACATTATTATTTGAGTTGACAATCAGACTAGTTCCAGCGTCTGAGTTATGCTAGTAAGACAGTGGCCTTCAGCTGTCTCCACTGTTCAGATCAAGCAGACTGACCCAAGCCGTCCTCTCTGGGACCAACTGGCACAAGGATGGAGCCAGATCACTTTCAGGCCCGGCTGTCCCTGGGAGGTATTTTCCCCAGCAGAGCTGGTTCTGTTCTGTAACCAGCAAGGGTGGGGCCATTCCCTTCCAGGTCTTGCCTTCACCAATAAGACTCCTTCTATGGGCATGTGAGGAGTCGTGACTGCCCGTCAGCCACCCACCGACTGTACCTCGGGTCTCCTCAGCATCCCCCAAATCTGTTACAGTCCTCACTGCAGAGTCTGGAGGAGGCAAGGGCCTGTGCAGCAGTCCCTCGAGGGACGCCCACCTCGCCGAGCTCCTGCCACTTTCCCTGTTGCAGATGGAATTCAAATGATGGTGCTAGTTCTATCAAGTTTTTATTTTCTCATTCGTCATTTGCACTTCCAAAATTTTACCTTCATAGTGTCATCTATGATTGAGTGCTTGACTTCTTCATCTGCAATTGATGAATAACAATACCTACTTTGAAAGATGATTAGGAGCATTTCAAAGGTAATATATGTGAAAAGTGCTTAGCACTATGTTATCAGATGAATTTCAAAACTCTTTGGTACATAAATATTACAGTTACTATGAATTTAAAATAGATGATATTGCTAATATAAACTAACCATCGTGGTGAATAATTTACAACTCACTTTCTATTATTAAGATTATCCAATTTACTAAGATTGAAAATTCTGGCTGATTTATATTTGCTCATCCTCCTTTTACCTCCCTGTATTATTATTATTATTATTATTATTATTATTATTATTATTATTTGGTGTATCGATGGCAAAATTCTGTTTCTAGGTTCAGTTGTTTTTTGTGTCTGTTTCATACACCTTGAGGGTCTCTGTCCCTTGCCCCAGACCTGCTTTACGCCCTGGCAGCCCAGAGCACGTAGTCTGAGGCTGTTTCCATTGCCTTTTCCCAGTTTCCGCCCTCCTTACTTTGTGCCCCTGTTAACTACACGATGTCTCTTTCCTTTTCCTCCAATATTTGCAATTTAAGTACAATTTTAAAATTTCAGTGATCATCTGCAAGACCTCACTCAACCATATATTTAATATTTTTAAAATATTCAAGAATCAGAATTCACATTTTCTTATGAATTTAAGACATTAACACAGTGCAGATCGTTGCTGGGGAATTTCAGTGACCCAGGGGCAGCACAACTGTGGATTTCATTCTATGGAGTCCCTGAAATCTGAGGAGGAGGAAGATATGAGCAGATCTGACTTTTTATTATCTGTAGGCTAAACCCACAGTTCTGTTTTTATTGGCTTTGTCACTTCACAGGAGTTGAGGGGTGGCCGGGCGGGGCTCGACAGCTGTTCTGGTGTGTTTTCAAGAACCCACATGCTGGGGCTAGGGATTTAGCTCATCATTTCCAGCGCCTGCCAGGAGTGGAGACTCACACCCTCCAGCAATCAGTACCACATACCTCAATGCCAGGCGTGGTGTCTGGCACCTATAATCCCAGCACTCAGGAGGCAGAGGCAGGAGGGTTGCTGCCTGAACTACAAAGCGAGACCACAAAAAAGAAAAAAAGAAAAAAAAAAGAATCCAGATGTTGACTGTCCTTCTCTATCTCCCGCGTCTGTATTTCTGTCCTGATGTTTGCTCTACGATCTGAAGATCACGGGGGGATCTCCAGACACACCTCCTATGCCAGTGAAGTCTGCTCCCTCTTGTTGAAGCTGGCTTTAACTGTCTGCGTTTGGCGAACATGACACAATGCCGTACACAGTGGCAGTTTTGAGGTCCTCTCTTTGGAAGCCCTGGGCTGCTAAGAAGCTTGACCATTTGGCTGTGTAAGCCACAGGGACACGTGAGGGTGCGTGGCAGGGGTGTCTGGTGGAGCTCCGCCTTCGAGCTGTCCTCACCACACAGACAGGACCGAGAACGTGCCTGGCAGACGAGCCCGGCCCACTCCCTGGCCCCATGAGCACCACAGAGCTACGGGTGCACTCGGCATTCTCTGCCTGGGTTTCTGCCGCCCTGTGCTGTGCAGGGGTCGGTGAAAGACAACCCGGGGATGCGTACACAGACGCACACCTGTCAGGTGACACGCACGTGTGGTGGCAGCAGCAGCGGGGATAGACTCCAGCGGTGAACTGGGCAACTGAACCAACAGCCACCTCCTTCTAACCAACAATAAAGTTAAAATCTAAACCTATGCCTACTTTTTCCGTTTCATTTATGTCTGTAATCCTGGATGAGAGCGCTTTCAGTGGAAAGAGGCAGAGATCTAACTCAGCGCAGGCATCTGAGGAAGAGACACTGAACTTCAGCACTGAGAAGCCTGCGCTCAGCCGGTGTCCTGACGCCGGGAGGAGAACTGCAGGTTTGCACGGCCTCTCTCCACCCTGCGCAGCTCCTCGCTGCTGCCTCCCAAGGCTGCGAGCAGCTCCCGCCGGAGCTCTTCTCCTTCGCCACCTTCTACTCCTGAGCAGCCGGGGGAGGACGGCGTCCTCTGGTCTGCGGGGGGAGACAGCGGATGGCACTGCCGAACCCGCTGGAACCGGCTCCGAGCGCGTCCGGCCTGCCAGCCTTGGCTCTGCTTCCCCTGAGAGGCGCCGGTGACCCCGCAGCACTGAGGCTGTTGGGAGGCTCAGATGCAGACTGCAGGGGCACGATCACGCTTCAATTTCTGAAAAATGCCCAAACAAGAGATTTTTAAGACTATGCCAGAATTCAATTCATTGCTTGCATTTTTACTTGGAAAATGTAGGATGAGGAGCATTATGAATTACGAAGTTCCTATTGGGCGCAAAGCATGATACAGACTTTAAGGAAAATTAAAATAGAGGGTTTAACCTTAGGGATTTTTCTGATCATTTTTATTACTCTACATAAATCTTTAACAGTTTTAGCAGTCATAAAAGATATAAATATGAAAAATGATAGCCTATTTTGGGCTAACTTCCCGAAGAGTGTTAAAAATGTAGTTTTATGAAGAGTTCAGACTGAAATTACCTGCAATGGTCTATAAACGAAGGTGGGAGATGTCCATATTCTAATGAGTAAAAGAATTGGTCTAGTTGATGGCAGGGTTAAATATTAAGAGCTAAAGAGCTAGCATCCTTTCAAACAACACGTAATGTAGTGACTGTATGACTTTAAAGGTTTCTGTCACGTAGAAGTACCTTCTCTGCACCCAGTGCAGTGTGCCAGCCAGAGGACGCTGTGTGCCCTGCGCTCCGACAGTGGCCATCCAGCCCGGGGCTGAGGTGGCCTGCACAAGTGACAGCATTTGTTTTTCTGTCACATCACTTGTTTTGTCCTCAGGTTTTAAGGAGCAGTAATACGTCTGAAAAGCCTTGGGATTTTTGGCTCCTGCTAGACATGCAAAATTGTACTGAAATCTGTTTGGTCTTTACGTCATATTCCTTAGGGCTAGTCTTTGGGAACTTCTAACGTGCGCGTTGGCCTGTGTTCATACGTGTCTTTCTCTTACTGTCTACTTAGGCATTGCTTCTGCTCTGCCCATGCATTTTAACTCTAGGTGTTTGCATCTCTTTGCCTTTTTCAATTATCGCCAAGAAGCACTTCAGAGCTGTCTCCCCGCTCACCCTTGGCTTTGTCAGTCTGAAAAGGTGGACTGCAGATGCCAGCTGCTCGACAGCGTGTTAAATGTCTATAATCTTCATCTGCTTCTTCTACAATTGTTCCGCTTCCTATTCTCAGCTACCTATTTTTCTATCTCAGCTTCTTGTGTTAACACTAATCTTTCAACTTTCCTTTTGGTAGTGTTCCCACTTCTGAATATTATTGATAATTTAAGCAATAGCCTTCAAAATATATTTTTGATTCTTATAGAGGATGATGGAAAAATTGTGTTTGCTCTCATATGTCTCAAAATGTCTTCTGTGTCTAGTGCTCATTTTCTTTTTATTGATACTCTTCCTAAAATGAGACAAGAACTGTTTGCTTACATAAGAGTGAAATTTTCCATCTCTTCTGCTTTTACCTTCTTAAATGTGAATATTAGCTCTCATACAGAAAGTTATAGAGCAGTTAAGAATTTGCCTAATTTGCTTTGGGCCATTTTCTGGTGCCTCATATTTGTGTAAGGTTTATCCTTTGGGTCTGTAATGTCCAGTACAGTAGCCACTAGCCACATGTAGTCATAAGTTGGCTAAAATTAAATAAACATAGAATCCTTCATTTCCACCTATACCTTCCACATTTCCAGAGCTCAGGGGCACTGATGGCAGACACAGGACATTCTGCCCTTACAGAATTCCCTGAATTCCCACCACACCAGAGTGGAGACCTCCACTTGTCCTCTGTGGTGATCTGATTAGGAAAAAATGAGCTTATTTCGGTAAAATCAAGATATGGCATGATTTTCCTTTCAAGATACAGACAGTGAAGCAGTGCGGTTCTGAGCGTGTCTCTGCCATAGTCCTTCCTGTCTTTGCACTCTGTTACTACAGTTTTGACATTGCCAGGCAAGACTATCTCCTGCCCATTCTGACTGTTACTGGGAATTTGGTTCCCAGAAAGAATGCTCAAGACAGACTCATTCCAGATGCAGCAGCCAACTGAGGGATCTGTGCACGAAGAAGGGGTGTACAGTAAGTGCCAGCATGGCTACTTCACAGCGGGATGGATGTCAGCCTGCTGGTTCAGAAGAGCCCTTGTCTTTAAAGACAGTGGGAGTGAAGAAAGTCTTTTCATTGTGAGACCTTGGCTTGCCTCGAAGCTCCATTGCATTTCGCTCCGTTGAAGACCACACGTGTGCCATCCCTTCTCTGGAGGGACTGTAATCTAACTTGCACTTTCTATTTCTTCTGAAAGCTGCTCCCTCCAGTGGAAAGAAAAGTGCTAGGACCCAGGCCTGGGCCTTCAGCAGGACTTGCTGGAAGAGGCTGGCATTCCAACTCCGCCATCCTCTCTCATCCCGGTCCTCTGCTTTTCTCTTGGCCCTCCTTCGTCCTCAGATTTCTTTGTTCTTACAGAGTATAAGTTCTTTTTCAAACAATGCCCGCTTGAAAACTGAGAGTGAAGACACCACGGAGCCCAATTTTTGGTTAAGATAACTGAGAAATGACCCTTCTGTCATGACTCTTCCTTGGCTTCAGATATATTTCATTCTCCTCCGTTGCACAAGAATTATCAGAATTTCTAGCCCAACATCTGCAGGGAAGCCACCAGGATAGGACTGAGGGTCCCACCAGGCCGTTTCCTCCAGACCTCAATGTTGTTCTTTCCCCCCACAGAATACACACATCCAGATCCTGCAGTGAGTGACCAGAGTTAATTTTAAGAGCTTCAGGGTCAGCGGGTCCGTTCTCAGGATAGCTCTTAAGGTGAATCTTAGTCCAGTCTCCTCTTAGCAGATGAGGAATCTGAGGATCAAAGCGGTTTCGAGCATATTAACATAAAATCGTGCACCTTGGACTCGACTACATCTGTGTTCCATCACTCATCAAGAGACTAGGATGGGGATCAAGGGACACCCAACTCGGGTTTCTTGTCTCTAAATGGGATAATTGTTCCAGCATTGGAAGATTTTTATGAGATAATGGATGTAGTTATTAGTCAAGAACAAACAGCGGATCTATGGATACAGTATTCTCTTTCAAGGACACGCAAGGTTAGAAGTAAAGGAGATCTTCTCTTTCCCAGTCCTGTGCTCAATTTTGTGTGAAATACATACTGATGGTGAAGCAGAGGCCGAGTGCCCAAACCGCAGTCCCATGCCTACTTCTCACTGCGGTGCCAGCACTGCCCCCTCCATGCATTATTGTCTGATGCTCAGCTTCCTGGGTGACTTAGCTCACATGACAACAGAGAGGGCCCTGCATGCTCACTGCAGCCCACATGCCATGGGCTCACACCATGGTCCTGGATGATGGGTGATGGAAGCTCCAGTCCACATCTCTCCTGATAGCTGGCGTCTGCGGTTTTATAAAGAAGCCAGAGCTTGAGATAAAGTATAGGGAAGCCCAGTGGCCTTCTGTCCCCAGACTTCTCCCTGCCCTCCTCTGCCTTTATTGTCTTACGTTTGTGGTCCATAGCAAGTCCCCAGCTGTGGGGAATTGGCACATGAGTATCACATTTTGATCTTTCTTTTTCACTATAGAAGCTCAATTCATCAGCTGCTGAGGACTTTGTCATACAGAGGGGCTGAGTCCTCACATTTAGGAGAAGCATCTGATCTCCCTGTAACTGTAAGCAGTAGGACCCATGACTATTTCCCTTTCTTTGTTTCAGCAGGAGAAAGGGTTGGCTTTTTGTCAGGCGAGCAAGCATGCAGGACAAAGCTTACATTGGTGTGAAAATCCACTGTAAGGAGATTTGGACCTGGAGGTTCCTCTACGATAACGTCTCTAACCCTGGTCTCGAGAAACAAATCTTGCTCTTCATTTCAACACTTACAGAAGGGACCAGCACACTTTTCCCTGTAAAGCGCAAAATACTACATCCATTGGGTTTTATGAGCCCAACAGGCTCTTTTGTAACTGTTCAGTTTTATCTCTGAGGCACAAATGTCACCATATTCAATACACAAATAAGTGAACATGGCTGTGCTCAATAAAATTTTATTTACAAAGACTGAAATTTAAGTTTTATGCGTTTTCACATATCATGAAACATTATTCTTCTGTTGGTATTCTGGACCTTCTTGAAACTGTAAAAGCCTTTGATAGCTTGCATGTTGTACCCCCAGTGTCAGTTTGCTAGACTCTGCACCTAGCCTATGGTTTTATTTCTCTCCCTACCCTGCAGATCGTGATAGGATTATTGAGATAATTTCACTAAGACTGAAGGAGACTTGGGCAAAATATGCAAAGTAGATGGACTAGTCAGTGTGTCTTTGCTATGATGGAATACCCAAGATAATTAACTTATAAAACAAAAAGGTTTGTTTTGGCTCACATATGGCTATGGCTTTGCCAGGCCATGGCATGGGCAGCATGTCATGGAAAGACCATATGGTGGAGGCCATTGCTTACATTCTGAGCCAGGTTCTATGACCTCCAAACACCTCCCTCTAGGCTCCACCTCCTGAAGGGTCACAGCATTCCTCAGTCGTGCCATGGTGGGAACCAGGTTTCCAGACACAGACTTTTGGGGAATGTGTCCCAGACTGTTGCATGAGATAAAAGTGAGCCCATCCCACCCGCCTGCCTGTGTCGACACCCTCCCTCCCTCCTCTTACTTCAGGCTTGCAGAGGACTCGCCCGGCCCTCAGGCTGCAGCAGAGCAGCACACGCCCCTCCCTGTTGGTGCACAGTGGTCCTCGGCTTCTCTCGCTGAGGTCTGCTGATGAGGAGAGGGCTTAGTAGCTAGAAGTCAGCAAGAAATCTATCTACTGAACTATACACACTTTCAGACTTAAACATCTTCTCCTTTAAAGTACAAATAGTGTTGTACTGAGTTGCAGATAAAGCCTTCCCAAAATTTTCTTTTCTAAACCCGGACTTCTTCAGTCTCCTAAATCTTCTCATGGAGCAGGTTGAACATAAAGGACACCAAATTTCAGAGGGGTTACCAACACCACACCCCGCGTCTGGTGCCCGGGAATTTCTGAAATCTGTGCCCTGAGGTCTGCTGACAGGGCCAGACTGGCAGGACTCGGGTGCCCAGGGCTGATCTGGTCTCAACTCAGGGACTTCTGGGGAGCGGAGGCAGAGGCCCCAAGGGTCGTTTGCTTACCGTGCCTAATGCCAACCACTGTAAAGGCCTGGGGCTCCCCCCAGTTGGCTGCTCGGCAGGGAACACCAGCTGGCCACTAAGCCTGGCAAGCACAGGGAGCAGTGGCAGCAATAGCCCCAAGGTGCTGCGAAGCTCCAGCCGCACGGCCTGGGCCTCTGGTGGCAGGAGCCCCGCCGGGCTCAGCTACGGCGGCAGCACAGGCCCGTGCTCACTACGCAGTCATGGCAGAGGTTCCCGCTCCGGCTGCGCCACAGTCAGCAACTCACGCCCTTTCCTCAGCTGCCCTCATCCTATCTCTGAACCCAAAGGGTGGAAACACAGTAAAAATACTGTGAGCTGGCCTTCTGGTCTGACTTTACTATTAAATAATGTACCGGTGTAACTGAACCCTGAATTCTAGGTCATCTACAAAATTAAGAACAGGACGTGACCCATGACTCTCCCTGTGAGACAGGGGAGCAGTTTGACCGAAGGACTGTCCGAAACGCACCAGGACGTGTGGATCTAAGTGAAATGCCAGCCTCCTGCCCCAGCCCAGCCCAAGTGTACCTGTGCTGGGCACAGCAGGGGTGGGACGTGAACTCCAAATAATCTTGGCCACACATTCAAATAAGGAAGCATGGGCCCAGGTGAAAACTACCATGTCAGCTGCTCTGTGCCAACTCTGGAACTCTGACAGCCACAGTCTATGAAAGGACGGAGCCCATCATTCTGTCCTGTAAACTCTACCTTGGATGAAGAACATTTGGTTCACAACAACCAATACCGAGAACACAGTTTATGTTGATTTTTTTTCCCCAAACGCATTTAGAGGCCTCAAGGCAGGGAATTACCCACTGTCTGGGTGGAGGGGGGCACAGGTCCACCTGCGAATGGGACTGTTGATGGCAGGCAGGCTGAGCCTAGCCTGAGGTGCCCACCACAGAAGCTGTTCTAAAGGTGCACTAGCCAATGCATAGGCCCACTGCTGGCCAGGGCAAGCCCAGCCTCACGCGGTGCGGGGCAAGCCCCGCCTCACGCGGTGCGGGTCGCCCAGCCTGGTCACGTCTGGATCAGATTCTTCAGCTCGTGTCCTTGTGGGAGACATTCTCAGATGTTTTTTCTCATTTTCTGATAAGTTCAAGATTTCTTCCAATAGCCTCTTTTTCCTGGATCGTGTATGCATCACACTTAGTAACTGCTTGTTGAATTGTCTGTGTTATACCCTACAGTGTAAGCTCCCCAGAGGAGAAATTTGGGCCTTTGTGTCTAGCCTGTGCTTAGCCTACTGCGTGCCACCCACAGGAGCTCAGTGAAAATGGGTCAAATATGGGGCTAACCTGAACAAAGAGCCTCTGCCCATAAAATCTTTCCCTAAAGACGGCTAGTTCTGCAAACCAATACCAGCCTCGACAGCTGAGTCATTTCCTGGTTCCATATCCTCTGGGCCCGCACGCCGGGATTTCCCGGCATCCTGACCCGCACTCTCGGTCAGGCTTCTCCTCTAGCTGGGATGGGGTGCTGCCCCTCGTCGCTGCCTTCATCTTCTGTCCTCTCCCACCCTCGGCCTCCAGGTCCCCGAGGGGTCCGAGCGTCACGGGCTCAGGGTGAGGCTTCAGCTCTCCGTGTGTGAATACTGACCGTGGAGGCTGAGGTCACAGGGCGTGAGAATCCGATGGTACCTCAAAACAGCGAAGGACAGAAGAGCAGGTAACTTCAAGGCTGGGCAGGGCAGACGGCCAGAGTCTCCCTCGCAGGCGAGCGGGATTCCCAAGACAAACACTGAAATGTGCAGGACATGGAAAGGACAGGGACGAGCAGCTAGGGTGGAAGTCGACAACTGAGTGAGTTTAAATTTTTTTCTCGCTTCTTCTTTCTCTTCACTCTCAAACAAGAAACCTTGTGCAGATTCTTTCCAGGTCCTGGGGAAGGTTGAAGACAGGCAGGTGGGCAGTCGTAACCAGCTCGTGAGTGCCCACTTCCGAGTTTTCTGTCTTCGGCCACCTTCCCCATGGCCTTGGCAACTACAGAGTTGGCGAGGCGGCCTCTTGGTAGTTAGGGTTCTCCTGGCCAGCAGGGCTCAGCAAGGGCAGGCATGAGGATCAGGAAAAGCCACTGCAAAGCTCTGTGAAAATGCCAGACTCGTCGCAGGGAGTTCAGCAGAACAAGGGAAGGGTGTTTATAAAGAGTCAGGTCACATTTATCTGTATTTTATCCAAGTTCGCAGGGCTCTTAGCAGCTTGCAAATTAATACTTCAGGCCAGATTCTGAATAAGCCGCAGGGGGCCAACAAGAAGCCACATGCCCGGAAACCAGGAGGCCTAATGGATCGGCTCGGTGTGGCTGGCAGGGCTGTCAAGCCCACTCTCCACGCTATCAGAAGCGCGGAGGGTTTTCCGTCCTTCATTACCCTCTCCACTTGGCAGCCCAGCAGCTGCACTGCCCCTGCCAATCTGCAAGATCATCTCTTCTCCAGGCACTCTGCAGTCCTGGATTGTGGTTTTTCCCAGTCTGAGAGGAAAATAAAAGAGGAAGAGTAGCTGATGGGGAAGAGAAGAATCACAGACTTCAGGCGTAGGGAGTCTTCAGGGCCAGGAAGATACAAAGGAGGGCAAGACTCCCTCAAGCTTGGCATGGCAGTGCATGAGCTCGTTATTTAGAAAACCTCAAAAAGGAATGAGTTCATTTGCTTTTTATTACCCATACATTGGGGTAATTCTACGCAACGCCAAGATGAAATTTTCCTCTCTCCGGTGGCCCAGTCCCCGCCCCCTGCAGTTGATATGCGCTTTGCTTGACCGGGAACTAATCCAAGCCTCTGGTTTACTGATGAAGAAAATGAAGCCCCGGTGTCCCGCCAAAGCCCCTGCAGCTGGAGCTCGCAGCACACCAGGTCCCTCCCGCGTCTCCCAGGGGCCTTTCCGCCTCGGGACGCTGCCTGACCCCGTGTTATCAGGCCCTGGGTGAAGCCCACCCTGTAAGATTCCGTCATGCTAAACAATTAGGAAATGTTCACATCCTGGAGAAATGCCCAGCAGAAGACCTTGACGCCTGGCTTCTTTACAACCCAGCGCTGGGCATTTTTAGTCTGAAAGCTATTTGCTTCTCTCCTAACCTTCATTTATATCGAAGTAGTTTTTTCTTTCTGTAGTGGACAGCACAACTATTTTCACACAGTTTGATTTCCGTCTTAGCGCTCTGAAGCTTTGGATTTTCCATTTCATTGTGCAGCAGGTAGGAAGTCTCAGTTCTCAAACTCAGGTGTGTAAAGAGTAGCACAAATATTGCACCATGATAAATATTTAATTTTTTAATTTAAAAAATCAACTTGTTTTAGACTCAGCGCCCCATCCAACCTAGCAGGCGGGAAAGTTGACCTCAGCTGTTGAAGGGTCTGTTTTCCTCTCCAGGGTTTTCTGCACAGCGTCTGGGGCGGTCTTCCGGGTCCTGCCAGGAAGGGTGGGGCTGCCCGCCGCGTCCTCTGCTGCACCTGAGCACCTCGGCCTCCTCTCCTGGGCCTTCTTGTCTTGCCAGTGACATGGTTCCCCTCATGCTCTACATATTTTTGGGGTTGAATTTCCTGGCATTTTGTATTTATTATCGAATGTGATTTTTCTTTTTCTTTTGAAATAAATTATTTTACTCTTGGGCTTTTATGATCAGAAACATATTATTTAAGACCCACGTGGAAATGAGATTAATTCATGGAAATGCATCCACAGATGGAAAGAAAGGCAAGCATGAGATTAACTTGACCAACTCCCAGTCCAAAGTGATTTCTGCTTGATTTATCGGTGTGAGGAGAGCGAATTCATTACCTGGGGTGTCATATCTCCCTGAGTTATTTCTCCTGCTGACCTCCCCTTGTCTACATCACCTGCTCCCTGTAGCAAACTTCAAATCACTTGTTTGTGCCGAATCCCTGCTTCCACTCCTGACAATCTGTATCACGTGTCTTTGGTCAACGGCGTTGCGGTCGCTGAGAGGAGGAAAAGGAAGAAGAGGACGAAGAGAGAGCTGGGTAGCTGGGGACGCGTGACACGGCGCGGGGCCTCGGGGAGCAGAATCTGTTCTTTAAGGGCCCCACACCATCCACCTTTACTTGTCAGCACCCAGGCTGGGGCTGGCTCTGAGGTCAGGCGGCGGCCCCGGCCGACTGCGGGCAGGTGCACCCCAGGCCTTCGCGGTCTCAGGACAAGGCAGGACTTGAATGACCGACCCGCTGGAACACGTGAGGGACAAGAGACTAACTTGGTGGGAGAATATGCCTCGGGACCAGATTCTGACTCAAATCTGAGCTCTAACACACTATTATCTTGGTGGCCTTGAGGAAAGCTTTCTATGTTGCCTTCTCCGGAATTGTTGTCCTCATTTTTCAAAAATGTTGTTAAGTGACTAAGTGACTTACAAGTGCTACATCCTGTCTCCAAGTCCCTGGCGCAGAGAAGGCGCCCCTCACCGAGGGTGAGAAGGGTCCGTGCTGCTGGGACAAGTGGGGAGAGCGTTAGCAGGCTCTGCGTCCTACTTCCGGCAACTGGTTTACCAACATGAGTCTTCTTTAAACCAGTTTCAAGTCTTGCTTCCCAGCAATCACAGCCCAGGACTGACGTAGCAAGTAACCAGAGCTCTAGCTCTCCAAAATCAGCACTTGCCAGGCTGCAGCTGTTCTTATACCGACGTGCAGCTCTGTGCAGGGGTCGAATTCCAGGGGACCTCGCTGAGCCGCCCCCAGTTCATAGGAGCTTCTTGCTGAAGGCTGGAACGGAATTGTGAGTTTCACTGTTCCGTCTAATTTCCGTTTGGGAATCTAGTATATATTCTCTCAGCAGCCACCAGTCCCAAGTTAAATATGGTTCTGAACCTGATGAAATGAATAAAAGTTGCTGGAGAAACGAAAAACTCCCCTTATTTTGAACCTCAGTAACTTCCGGTTCGGGCCTAGTCCAGTGTATATCTTCATGAGGAGGACAGCGTTTCTTTCTCCCGCACAATCCTGGTGGGGAGTTAAGGAGAATAAAACTCTGGCCTCATCCTGCTCCTTTACTTTTTCCATAGGTGACATGAACAATTGGACAGGAAAACTGGCAAAGAACAAACAGCCTTACTTACCTCGTCACCTTCCATATGCCTTGGCTCACCGCCGTTGGTGGCTTCCGGCCCAGCAGGCACAGGAGGGTCTGGGGCACTTTGAGCACGGTCCTCGGAGCTGTGTAGTTCTGCCTGACTCAGGCTTCAGTATTACCCACGTATCTAATCCATCTCGATTTTGTCATGGCTTAGCCATGGCCCCATACCCTAAAAAAAACAAAACCAAAAAAACCCCCACAGAAACCCTGCTGGACTCTGCAGAAATGTTGGTCTAAATTGCTAAGAGGCAATTAATAATTTAGGAATGTGTAGAATAAGAGAGAGGCTGTCTCCTCTCTTGAGTATATCTGTAGAAGTAACTTCAATTGGACTGTTTATATTGAAAAGTAACTGAACCAAACTGAAATGGGTCAGGACCCATGTTCCTCTTATGACTAATGCAGCAACTCTGAAGGTCAAGGTTACGGGTTCCAAGTCCACCACATTAAGTTAGCTTTATAGAAGCAAAAGTCTCCTTACAAGTTATGCTCCTGGGAGTTTATCTTTCACATTTACTTTACTGATTATATGGAAAGCTCATGAAGTTGTATAAACAGATTCGCACAAACGCATTCACATCAGAAAGAGCACAGCCTAAAGTACTAGGAAAGCAGAACAAACCGCCATGTCAAACATATCAAATACAACAGCAGCCAGCAGTCTGCAGATTTCAGTGTGAAAAAGGAGAGTATTTATTTATTCAGAAAATACCTATTATGCACCTGCCATGGAGCTAGGTGCTCCAGCAGAAATCAATAAACACTAAGTAGGATTCCCAGCAGGTACTTAGCTACCGGGATGTGGTGAAAGAAGCATGAAAAATTAACCAGAAAAGTGAATCTAAAAACTACCAAAGTTATGGAAGAGAGAGTAAATGCTGGGAGAATTCCTTACAGGTTGAGTCAAGGGCATTTGAGAGGAGAGGTGAGTGATATTTTAACAGGGGGCAGGCTATTCAGTTCTTGCTGTTATTCAGGTCGCTCTTCATTTTTAGTTTATTCTGGGTTCTACACTTTCCATCTTGACTTATTCTAGCGACGTCTTCCTAATGTTGAGAGTTCCCACTGCTCCATTTGTGGTTCTCGGCACACTGGGATGGACAGGGGCTGGCAGCCACTCTAGAGACACGGTCCAAAGCCACCTCCATCCTCCTCTGATGGCTGGCTCATCTCTTGACTCGCTCTCCCCTGCCTCACTTTGGTGTGCAAACCCCCTTGTTTCCGCTTGTTTCTTAGGATTCCTATGAGGGTGACTATGGCTGGTCCCAGATGAAAAGCATAGTATTCAAGTCAGAAGATGAGAGAGGCCATTGGAAAGTGAGTATTGGAGCTGGCCTGGGTGGTTGGGTGAGGTATCCAGAGTTCGGAGTCAGCCCCACAGATGAACACAGAATTGTGGCTCAGACACATGAGCAAATGAGTGGATAAGAGGCCCTCGCAGGAACTATTTTGGTGGGGGTTTTTTTTGGGTTTTTTTGTTTGTTTGTTTGTTTTTTGTGAGATAAGGTCCCATTATTTGGTTCAGGCTGGCCTTGAACTCACTATGCAGGTCAGGCTGGCCTCAAACTTGGGGCATTCTTCCTGTCTCAGCTTCCCAAGTGCTGAAATTGCAGGCATGTGCCACCACACTTGGCTGCCTCCTAGCACCTGTGCACCGACAAACAGTTCCACTCCTTTATCCTTTTAAAAAGAAGACAGTAGAGGAAAGCAGCCACATTTGAATGGAGCAAGGCATTAATGAGCTTGAGAAGAAATTTGAGAGCAGAGATTAAAATCTGAAATGTTAAAAATCTGTAACATTAGGAAAGTAGGAGGAAGAGGAAGAAGGGATTGAACTGTACCATCAGTTGGAGGAGCGGGAGCAGCTGCAGCACACTGAGGGCAGTGAGAGGTGGCAAGTCCCACGGCGGCAGCACGGAAGTGACAGCCAGCTTGCTACTCTGCTGCCGAGCAACTGCTCGCTCGAGTCCTGGCAACCCTTCCTCAGGAAAGAGTTGTGGTAGCAGCACAGCGTCAGAGCCCAGCCCGCTCTGTGTGCTCGTCTGCAGAGGGTTGGTGCTGCGATGAGGACACGGGCTCAGTGCAGGCCCCGGAGCTGGGCTCTGAGCCGCTGTGGCTTGACAGCTCATGTGTCCCTGTCCACAGGACCTCATTCCAAGCAGCGAGCATAGAGCAGGAGTGAAAATGTTCCCAATTCCACATCAAACAAAAATACATCATGGCCATGAGCCCATAGATATTCTGGGATCAGTCTTTCTCCAGCCCCTTACATGTAACCAGTTGGAAGTCTTTTTTAAGTGCGGTATATTCAACCTTTGAGATGAAGGACTTGCCATTTAATGGGGAAGTTACTTTTTAGTGTAGAAATGGAACATTGAGTCAGTGGCTTAGCAATTCAGGTTCCTTCTAGATAAAACAGGCTTAATATAGAAAGACACAGAAAGGAGCAAATGTGCTGTAGGAGTGAACGTCTGAAAGTGTACAGGGGTGCAGATGGGAGAGGCAGAAGGGTTTTCTGCTTTCCCAGGGCACTGGACACCTTCCGATAAACACTCGAAGTAATTGTGTGAATTCATGTTTTACAGCCAGTGCACGCATCTGTTGAAGTAGTGCAGGAAAAGGTAGGATCGATTACTTTTAAAGTTGTTTATCTGACAATGAATAAAGAAAGGCTCACGCAGTGCAAGGGTAGGAGTATGTGGGAGCCGGAAAGTTGATAGGTGAGAATGGCAGGGGCCCGGAATAAAACTCCAACAGCTGATTCCAAGTCCTGCTTGCACTCCTTATGGGTGTGTGAGACTCTGTGCAGATTACTAAATTCTCTGAATTCCAATTTACTGACCTGAAACATGAAGATATTCATCTATTGCCCACCTTAGTATTGTCACAGGGCTGCCTGAGTTAACCCAGGAGAAAAGCTTGTTCAACTGTGCAAGCATCTGGGAAAAGGTATTTTAAAAGAGAAATTGGCTAGAGAGAGAGAGGACTTAGAATTCAGCAGCAAACCTCCAGGAATGCAAATGGCCAAAATGTCCCGAAGGAAGAAATAATCGAATAGATTTCATTTCTAAAACAATGGGGATCTCCACTATTGACTTCATCGGCAGGCTAAGTAAGAAGTCTGTCAGTAATAACGCTAAGGAAGCTGGCACATTTTTGCTTCTGACTCTCATTACTCAACAAGCAGCAGCTGCTGCTGCTGCTTGCTGCCCAACAAGACAGGTCACCTGGTCCCTTCAGAGCTGTCTCCTACACAGAAAACCTCAGTAGGACCTTTGGGAAAAACTCACTTTTCCTGAGCAGTCTGTGCAGCACCTGAGAGGAAGGAAAACTGTATGTGAGTGTAGCTTATGTAAAAATATTCTTAGGCATTTGTAAGTTGGATGACTTGAGTAGAGTCTTCAACTTCTTGACACCTGGGGGTTTTTTGTTTTTTTGTTTTTTTTTCTCAATCTGAAGAAGGTGATAAATAACCCAACCAAGTAAGGTGTAGTGAAGATTCGGTGGAATGACTACAAGACTACAGTTACCAGCACTAACACCGGGACCCAGAAGAATTTCAACATTTTTGTTCTCTACCTGTTCTCCTTCCGTTGCCTACTCGGAGGCTAGATACAAAGAGAACAACTCTCCCCACTTGACGTGTGTTTTCTAAGAATCACGTATGACTCGTTACATCTTAAATCTTTCCTTCTGAGGGCATTTCTCTTCCACATTGACCAGCAACATTTTGCAATCAGATTCACAGTGAAAAGTCTGTAGTTGAGCTACACTGTGTGTGACCTGTTTCATTGACTGTGAAAATCAATATTGTCTTTTCCAAGTAGGATTTCCTGTGGAATATATTTAATTAGGATATTTCATTCTTAGTATTGATTTGTTGATTGGCCCAGAATAAAAACCAACAAAATAAAGTATACGGACTTTGAATTCTCAACCTGTCTTGTTGATCTGTTTGTTTTAATTCAGCAATAAGACCTGGAGATGGAGCTCAGAGGTGCTGCAGTTGCCCGGCAAACACGAAACCCAGAGTTCAATTTCTCGTATCAAAAATAAGAAATAAAAATTGAAAGTAAAAATAAAAACAAATCCTTCTCTAGCCGTGAAGTAGGAAGTTTGAGACACATTTGGGGCAGCTTTTAACAAAGAGGCAGCAGTCTAGGCACTGGGCCTGAGCTCTGGATTAACTTTTTAGGATGTTTAATTTCAGGCACTTTCTTCACTGAATTTACATTTTCTCAGATATAAAATAAAAAACAGGGCAAGGGACATTTTTATCATCCTTCCTGGGGAGTCGTTAGGTGTAAATAAAGCCACATGGAATAAAAGGTTTTAGGTCATGGTATAAAACTGTTCCTGAAATTTTCCAGCTCAAACAGCCTAAGACAAATCTTCAAAGATGCTCAGCAATGGTGCCTGTCCATGTCCACCTGCGGAGTCCCTCGGTGAAGCATGGCCTAGCTTCACCGGCAGCTTCTTAGTAGCCGTAGACTAGTACTACTCATTCCCTTTTATTATAATTTGGATCCAAATTGTCCCCCCAGAGTCTCCTGTGTTTGCAAGCTGATTGTAACACGGAAGCAATGTGCCCATCAGTGGATTCATTCATTCATGAATACGCTGTTAGCAAGTGGGGCCAGACTGGAGGTCAGCCCCTGGGGCTCGTCTTAGCAGAGGAGTCTCGTCCCTGCTCCTCCTTCTCTTTCTGCTTCTCTGCCTCCGTGGTGTTGCACCTTTTCTTCTTCTAGCTCCTTCCCTCATGCTCTCTCTGCCGTGGAGCCAGCTGACCATGAATGGAGCCCGCAGAAACTGTAGGCCAAATAAGCTCTTCCTCTTTTCAGATGTGAGGCTCAGGTATTTTGTCACAGTGACTTCCTTCAGTGAGCAAAGCAGCCCCTTGTCATCCCCTCCCAAATCCTTGCCTCTCAAGCATCTGGTGACCTCTTGCCGCTGGCTGGCCTCCGTGGCCTGCTGGCTCTCTCTGAGGCGCTGATGTTCGCCTGAATCCTGTTCCTGTGAGTGATAAAAGCATGCCCCCGATGCTGTCAGAATTATCAGGCTCTCTTCATGGAGACCCATGTAACGCTTAGGAAGGAAGCTGGAGGAAGCTTCCTTTCAAGGTTAGGTTGGAAGCTATTAAAAGGGCATACAGGTCGATCACCACGAAGTGTTTTTGGTCTATGTTTGATTTTCTAGGGGCCCCCACAAAAATTCCACCTACTCGCTAGGACAACACAATAGCAATACACTAGCTCACAGTTTCCGAGACCTGAAAGGAGAGTTGGCAGGCTGTCCCGCCTCTGAGGACTCGCAGGAAGACTCCTTGCTTCCCTCTTCTAGTGGCTGTTGACATTCCTGTGGATGCGTCACTCTAGTTTCTGCCTCTGTCATCTCTTCTCCCTCTTCTTGCTGTTTCCTCAGAGTACCTCTTAAGAAACATTTTTCCTCGGGTTTAGGACTCACCATGAAAACCCAAGATGATCTCATCCAGGGATTCCTATCTCTGTTTTATCTGAAAAGATGATTCTTCTATATCAGATCACATGCACAGGTTATAGGGCTTTAGAAATTAATGTGCATTTTCAGAGACCACTAATTACCCTCAATAGGCTGCCATCTGCATTCTAGAAATAATGGTGACTTGTACTCGATAGTGTAGTAGAGACAATGAAAAGTGATCTTGTTCTGTAGATATTTTAGAGGTTAGGCTGACTGGATTTGATGCTGAACTACATGTAGATTTGAGAAATGTGAGGAATCAGACATTGCTTACACTTTGTGCTCATTTGAATTTATAGTACAAAGCCACAGTATCAAAGCCAGCATGATATCAGCGCAAAAATAGACACACAGACCAGTGGGATAGAATAGAGGACACGGGGACAACTTATGCAACCATGGCAATCTGACTCTTGACAAAGGAGCCAAAAACAGGTCGGAGAAAAGACAAACTCTTTGGTAAATGGAACAGGGAAAAATGTATATCCATATGTAGAAAACTGAAAATGGGTCCCTGTTTCTCAGTATACATAAAAATCAATTTAAAATGGGTCGAAGGCCAAGGGTAAGACCTGAAACTATGAAACTGCTAGAAGAATACTGAAGGGAAAGACTTCAATCCATAAGCACAAGAACCAACTTTCTAAAACTCTAATAACACAGGAAATAAGACTAAGAATTAACAAATAGGCAAGAACAAATTTAAAAATTCTGCACAGTGAGGGAAACAACTAACAGAGTAAAACCTTCAGGATGGGAGAAAATCTGTGCCAGCTACTCTTCCAACAGATGATTATTACTATCCTGAATATATAAGGGAATAAAATGTAACAGACACAAATGAAGTATCTCAATCAGTAATTGGTCAAATGTACAAACACTTCTCAGCAAAACTCCAAATGGCCAATAAGTATATGAAAACTATTCAATGTGTTTAGCCATTAGGGAAATGCAAATTAAATTATACTAAGATCCTATCTCACTCCAGTTGGAATGGTTATCATCAAGATAATGAGGTGTTCTGATTCCCTTACAAAATCAAGAAAAAAGAGCATCGGGTTAAAGAAATAAATAAGAGAGAGGAATCTTCATCAAAGCAAGTTCTTTCAATGGGCAAGAATCTCTTGGAATCACACTGCGATGATTAATTGTACAGTGTGTGTCATCAGGATTGGGCTAAGGGAGGCTCAGGACTAACAAGGTAGTTCCGAGTGCGTGCACAGCTATGTGACTATGTGCCCGGTTAGCCCGGGAGTCGTTGGTCTGTGTAAAGAGATGCACCCTCACACATGTGGGCAGGGTCAGCTAACTCACCAAGGCTCCATGTAGAACCGACAGTGAGAGGAGAGGCTGGTTCTCTCTAGAACTGTGGGCTGCTCTCCTGCCCTTCGCCACGCTGGATTTTCCGGCCGTGTTCTCTGGTGCTCCAGACCAGTGACCCTCATTTGCTTAGACTTTCTCCCTCTTATCAGCAACCTCACCATTCTCTCCCCTGGTGCTCAGTTCCTGGGAGTCTGAATCACACCACTGGCCTCTGGGGCCTCCATCTTCCAGAGAGCTCTTGGAGGACTTCTCAGCCTGCACAGACAAGTAAACCGAGTGCCATAATAAATCTGCCTGTCATCTGTCTGCCTATCTATCTGCCTGTTGTCTACCAAGAGTTCTGTCTCTTCAGAGAACAAATATGCCCACACTGGTACATTTATCTTGTTTTTTAACACACGAGAATGACAGTCTCTTTTAAATAATAACTGGTAAGTGCCATTGATATTCTTTCCTTTTATCTGATTGCTGATTGGGATCCAAAGTATTGGGCAATTCTGTTTTATTAAAAAAAAAAATACATCATGAGCTAGGCTGTGCCTCTTCTTCCAACTGGCAGACAAGTACAGACCCGCGTGTGGCGATACGCCAGGCCTGCAGCCCAGCACCACATCGATCCCTTCTGGGCTGCACCGGGTGGATCAGGCTGACGAGCAGCAAAGGAGCGACACTTCCCAGGGAGGGAACAGACTTGTGGGGGTTTATTGACACAGAATGTGTTGTCCTTTGTAATCAGGAGCAGAAGCCCTCAAGCCCTGCTGTTTTTTTACAAAAGTGATTGCAGCCTGTCAGAGGGTGGATGCGGACTGCAATCTCAAAAGGCACAAGTCCAAGCACCATAGTCCTGAATGCTGAAATCCTGGAAGACCAGAGCCCCTCAGGTCTAAAATGCTGAAAATAGAATTCTGGAAAAAGTAATTATAAACATTCTTAAAGGGCATTTATTCATATTTTTAAAGGGGGATTTATTTGAAAAAGATAAAAACATGATTGGAGACTTTATAGGTCATTTTACACAATACATAGGCAGTACTAACAGGTATATTTTGTAAGCACCAACAGCCATGACAGCTGCATAGCTATCTGGGTTGAGTGCACAAAACATTTACAAAAATGGATGAAAATGTGAAGTATATAACTGTACATCATAGAGATCGGTAATTGCGTGACCCAGCCTTGTAACTGTGGTCATGTGAAATGCCAGGATGGACAACCTGCCTTGACAAGACTGACCCTAAACCACACAGGCAGCCACCATAGAGCCAAGATCTGGAGACATTTTTAATTTTTGCAAATGCAAGATGCACATAAAGGACATTTCTCCATTTATTGAGGAAGTTTCAACACTTATGTGTACTTACATAGTACTTTTATGCACCACATAATACACTTTCATGAAGTCAAATTTGCAAAACTGCAAAACATAAATGTAACAGGGGTTGATGTAAGACTTGGAGTTCAAAGGCCAGCAACCCTGGTGCTTTGGTACCCAAGGCAGCAGCACAAAACCCTGTCCCTGTCCCAGCTCTCAAAGGGAGACCAGCTTACCCCTTGTACTTGTTCTTTGCAGGCGCTCGGCTGATTGGGTGGTGCCTTCTTTACCTTACTCATTCTCCTGAACACGTTGATCTGCCAGCAAACAGTTTTACAGACGTACCTCAAGCAATGCTTTGTGTCTAATCAGTCCCTGATGGCCTTGTACACTCATAGATAGGCCTTTGCAAAGGTAACTGGACCTATGTGGATCAAGGGCATATGAAATTCAATAAGGATGTGATAATTGTATTAGCCCACAGATTGGTTGGCAGAGTTTGGAGTCTGGATAATAGGAAGACCCAACCTGGGTGTGGGTGACACCACCCAAAAACCTTATAGTCTGCATGGGATAACAGGAAAAGAGAGAGGTTGCTGCTTCACTGCCTCCTGCCTGCCTGCTATGGACTGTTTCTCCTCTGCAACGCCCCTCTGCTATGTCACCTTGTCTTGGAGCCTGTCGATTATGCACTGAAACTTCAACAAAGTGAGCTGAAATGAACCTCTCCTCCCTTAACTTTGAGTATCAGGTATTTGTCTCAGTAACAAGAAAGTAACTAAGACGCTTTGCCAGAATTCTAGGTATTCCTCCCCCTTAACATGATGCAACTATCTTGCATATAGCAGGGATGCATTTATGCCTCACCTGGAATTTAGCTTTCTGTATCTCCTGCACAGTCCCTCCCGCCTCCACTTTTTTTTTTCCAGTGCATAATCCTTGCCTGCAGTTGGGGAATTTTGGCTTTGAAGATTTACACATTTTGTATTTTATTCATTAAAAGTCATGAATTTCAGGATTTTAAACCTTAGGGATTTGAATATTTTAGAATCTCAGCATTCAGGATCAGGTGTCCAAGATGTCTTTCGGAGTTCCAGTTACCGCTCAAGGAACAGTCTGTGTCCAGGACAACCTTCCAGTGGTGCCCACTGGAAGAGGGCAGAGAGAGCTCGTGGAGGGATGTCAGAACTTTTCTGCCACAGTGTTATTACTTTCTTAGGTCCCGGCAGGAGGTCATGTGCCCAGAAATGGGTCTGTAGTGACCAGCACAGGCTCAAAAGCCAGATGCAGGCCCTACTATGAGGCCCGTGTTGGGTGAGCATGGCAGGTTCAGATACACTCGTGGGAAGCAGTGAGGGGATTTCTGCTGGGCAGCACAGGGCTCAGGAAGAAATGTGGAGCCTGAAATCTCTTTCACAGTCTCTGCTCCCTTCTCTAATTTAATGTTTTGAATCTGTTATTTTGAGGAAGACAAGAGTAACAAAAATATTATAAATGAGCTGTTGATAACAGCAAATGATTGTGATGAGTCAGATGAAATTATATAATCAAGCACAATATCAATCTTGTCCAAGAGGATTCTCAACATAAAATGTGATCTTGGAGATCAGATTATACTCACTACTATCTAACCTACTTGTCAGGTGAAACATTAAGGAAATGTCCTTCCACCAGTGCCCTTCTTTCATCACCATCTTCTTGTCCTGATGATCCCACTCCTACTCAAATGTCTACCCCAGCCCAACTGCAGCTGGACAAATCCCTTCCAGAGCCTGACCTCATCTGCTGCCTCCATGCTCAGGTGTGGAAAAGGGGGCCTTGGTAGAGCTCTTGCATACTCAGCTGAGCTTCACCAGAGGTAGGAGTTCCTCCTGTGCATGAAGCAATGCACCACGACATATCCATGCTCTCTCCAGTCTTCTTGAATCTGTGTAAGGAAATGAGACCCAAACACTTGGCATTAGAAAGAAGAATAGTGTGGTCAATGAAGCAAAGTCCCTGAAACTCTCCATAGCTCATTATAAACATGGCTTAGTATAAACATTGTTACACTGGAACTTAATTTTCCCCACTTTGCTTTCCAAATCAGTGATAATGTTCCAGTCCCCAATGCTCAATTTGGAAAGATTCAATGAACCTGTGCATGGAAATGAATAACACTACAATCAGATCCTGAGCCCTCCTGAAGCTGTTAAGCCTCAATATATATGTTTTTAATATTAGTTGATGTAGATTTAATATAAACCAAGTATCCTAGTTAATTAAATGTGTTGCTAGGAATATTTTCAAAGCTTAATTCAAAGTGATATTCAATGGCCTTGGGTATCATTTTAATATCACTAGAGTATTACTGGTTCATCTTGGATGAGTAATAAACACTAGGAAATAGACAGTGAATAGTGTGTTTTCCTCATACTAGCTCTTTACAAAGTAAAAATACTGAATCTTTAGGAATTATATTCCTGATAACACATCATGCATATTCTTAGGCTTTCCCTCCCTCTCTCCGTCCCTCTCTCTGACTCTCACTCTTTCTCTTTGTCCCCTAGGAAAAATGTAGCAAGGTTACAGTAGCTTATAATGGTTTATATTTTATAAAGAACTAGAGGAGAGGAGTTTAAAACCTCCTAATGCAAAGGACAAATGCTGAAGGAGTGGAGACGCTAATCACTCTGATCATTACACGGTGCACACGTGTGCAGAATAATCACATTGCACCCCTACATATGTCCAGCTAATGTGTGACAATTAACAGTGAGGAAAGAATACTCTGCTAAAGTACGTGGGAAGAGAAGATTTGCGGAGACCAACCAGTACAGTGCTCTTGTCCCACAGATGATCAGACATGCCTGGAGACAGTCTTAATGACCACAGTGAGGCTCAGGGGGGTGCGGATGCCATGGATGCCACTCATCATTTTCAGTGCCTAGGATTGTCCCACGGTGGGGAGTCGTCCACCCCACACACGCGAGTGCAGGGCTGAGAGTCCTTGCCATAGGGAGTTCGTGGGCTGGGCACCAGTTCTCTTGGCTGTGAGAGAGGCAGCTGCCCACACTGCTACACCCTGGACTCCTTATTTATTATCCCAGACAAATACCTTATTTCCCATACCTGAATACCTCATACCCAAATAAATGTCTCATTTCTTCTTCTACCTTTCACCTTTCTTATGAAAGCAAATAGGTTGTTTTTATAATTATCAAAATCATACACAAAATGAATGAAAAGTATTGAGATATCCAGAAAGTATAAACCAGCCCTACTCTCAGCCTTCAGAGACAGATGGCTGGAATATCTGTGAGGTGTTATCGGGGGATGACTGGAAAACGCCCAGTGGCATATGGAGCCAAATGCTTGTTGACGGAGGTCTAACTATTGCCCTTGTTGGAGGCAGTCTCACCAGATGAGATGCTGTGATTGTCAGGACCCATAGGAATTGTGCGGGGCGGGGGGAGGGGGCAGGGCTGGCTCCAGGTACCCGCGGTGAGGGCCTTGGCTTTGCAGAGGGATTCCAGGGCTTTCTGCTCTGTCTGGCCTCCAAAGTCAATCTGCTCAAAGGACTTACCTTTGTGGCCTTGAAGGGCCCAGGTTCAACGTTGGTGGGGAAGAAAATGGAGACACCTGGTTTCTGGCACCTCTTAACAGCCCGGGCTGTCAGTCACTCGCCTGCAGGGTGAGCAGCAGCAAGTGCTCCGGGTTTTCGCCCAGACCCCTCTGAGTGTCCCAAGATCTCCCTGGTTGTACGTGCCGTGACGTGGCCTCCCGGCCACATTTCCTGCCTTTCTCATCGGACTCTGGTGGCTCCCATCACAGCGCTGTCACCCTCTGCACCTCTACCTTCGGGCTCTTTCCTGTCGCCTGCCTTGGCTGCTGCAGTGGGTGGGTGGTACCGGAAGGAGAGCCACTTCCGCTAACTCTAAAATCCTGTGTCTAAACTCCGCAGACATCTTCCTTCAGGCCGTGTTGCCCCACTCCCACCACAGAGGAGGCCGACATAGGTGTGCAGCGCTGGAATCCCAGGTCGCTAGGTCTCCGTTCTTGGAAAACCTTGCAGGGGAAGCTGCGACGCCAGCCTCGTGCCCCAGTATTCACCATGAGGGGCCGAGGAAGGCCTTTCTTTTGAAGGTAGCTCCTTTCTCCGCAGTCCAAGTATATCCTGCACTGCCAAACTGGAGCTGCACAGGTTGGACTTTTTCTTTTACAGATAAGCAGCCTCTTCAAACTTCCTCCTGCTGCAGGTGAAGAACACCTCCTGGTCTCCTCACCCTGAAAGCAGCCACAGAACATGCAGATGCCAGACTCAGGAGGCTGCAGCCCAGTGTCCTTCCTACAGATCAGCTGAAGATGGCCAGGACAGATAAACCAGTGTGACTTCCGCACCGTCCCCTGAATGCCCCCCTCCACCCTTTACTCTAAAGACCCTTCCCCACCTCTGTGTGATGAGATGTGAGATGGGCGTTTTGAGGCAAATGGCCCTTCCGTCTCTTCACACCTGGCTTGGAATAAATGCTGTTTTGATTTCTTACCTAAACAAATGTCCTGCTTGGATTCAGTCAGCAGTGGATCAGATGAGCTAAGTGGCCAGCTGCACAAATCTCCATGTTTCCCAGTACTGCAGTCTCTCCCACCACGAGAAGGATATGGTAGCAGGAAGGTGGTGGGGGTCCTGGCAGTCAGGGTGGTGGACGGCGGGCTGCAGGTCAGACCTCTCCTGTCTCTCCCACACCCACTCAGACCTCCTCTGGACTCCAGCCCTGAGGCCATTCTGTCCAGCTGAGGGACACCGATCGGGTGGAGGTGGGCAGGCAACATGAGCTGGAAAACTAGTTCACAGGAAGAACTGACCAGGGCTCGGTGATCGCCTGGTGCTTTGAGTGAGGAGCTGCAAAAGCAAAGCATGACTGCTGGGTGTCGAGGAACAAGGAGGATGAATTTCAATGCGGACTGCTGAAGGGGGAAACTCGGAGATGAAAATGAATTCTTTGTGTCATTTATTCATCCTGTGAAAAATATTAATTATAGATTGGTTTTTAACAGCATAATATTAATCTACTTTAATATGGATTTAACAATCTATTTTAATAATGTCGTTAGTATTTTACATTTGGTGCTAATGTTCATTGTCAGGCATCGGGCTGGATGCAGAAAGTCCAGCACGGGACAGAACAGGCGCCGTCCTGGCGTTGCTTAGTTTGTGATCTGTTAGAAGAGGCAGGTGGGACAGGAGGAAGAGAAGGGCTGCGTCCAGCACATGTCGCCCTCAGGCTAAGAAGAAGAGTAAGCAGGGGTGGGGGAGGAAGAGGAAGGACAGGCAGCCTTGGGTGCGGGCCCAGCAGTGACAGTGGCGGCACTGAAGCCCACTCCCACCGAAGTGAGAGAGTGGCCTGCAGGAGGAGAATTTTGGAGGGGCGAGTGGGGAGCACAAAGGCCTCATGCAGGTGTCATGAAGGGGGGGGAGGGGCAGCGGCGTGGTGACCATGGTGAGGGTGAAGCCAGCCTTGCCTACTCCTGCGGGACTTGGTTTTTAACAGTGAGGGGGGCAGATGCCTGGAGGGCATTTGTGGTTTGTTCGTTTGTTTTCTGCTGAATGCTGTCCTCGGGTGGATGGCAATTACGAAATATTTTCATGGGTTAGATGTAAAATGTTCCCCCAAAGTACCACATGCTCTGAAACAGGCTCTGGGTGGGAAACTGGTTTGTAGGGGCACTGTCATCAGTGAGTTAATCCACGACTGAGTGCAGAGTGGGACAGCACTGTCAGGAGGCAGGACCTAGTTGGAAGAGGTAGTTGCTGGAGAGCGTTTTGTGCCCTGCTCCTCTCCTTTCTCCTCTCTCGCTTTCTCTCTCTCTCTCTCTCTCTGTTTCCTGGTTCCCAATTTGACCATCGTTTGGGGCCAGAATAAATAAATAAATGAAGACTGAAGAGTTATCATTCAATTGAGCTGACTAAATCAATCACTGGACCAGTGGAAATGTGTGTAGAGGGAAAATGGTAGGCCTGGAGTAGATTCTCTGGCACTGAAATTATGGCAGCGTGACCAGTACTAACTACACCGACATCTGAGACATGCATTTCGGTTCCTTACAAAACACTCAGATTGAAATCAGCAGGCAGGTTATCAAAATGGGGCAGGAGGGCAGGGCTCACGCTGTGGGTAGCATTTGGTGAGCGTGCACAAGTGCGTGCATGTGTGTGTGTGTGTGTGTGTGTGTGTGTGTGTGTGTGTGTGTGAAGCCATGGCCCTGAGCAGTCAGAATTGTCCAGGTCCCAGACCACGTGCTGTGAGTCTGAAAAGGCACCGTGGGCTCCCCGTCAGGAGTGAGACGCAGAAGCAAGCATGGAGCCTTGCGGGCCGGGTGGCTCACTTGTACAGAAATGGAGTGAGGCACCAGGACTGAAAGTCCCACGAACCTGTCGATGTTGGGTGTCAGCATTTATTTTCGAACTTTTCCATTTGAAAAGTTTTGCCAGGAAACTGCAGTGGATTTTCACCTTCCCAGGACTTCTGAATCTGTCAACATAATCACTCATTTAAATGGTCCACTGAGAGGAGGAAAAAACTGCTTGTGCAAAGGAGAGCAGGGCACAGAGTGCACAAGCAGTCCCGGTAAGAAACTTGCAATGCAATATGGCTTGGAGCTCCCGAGTTTTAGAATACCCCACTGCAATGGAGCTCAGTTTTTATTGATCTCCTTTAGGAAAAACCTAATTATTTTTTATTCTCTTGACTGAACTACCAGCAGTGTGGTTTTGGAGGCTGATTCCTGATGTCCATGGGCATCTCTGTGCACTTCCCGGAAAATTCATTGTCTGCCCTAAAACGACAGCGCCTTGAATTTAGTTCTTTAAGTGAAGCTACCAAGTGACAATATGTGTTTTGCTCTTTTACTCTTGCAGCCCTTGGTTAGGACAGTGGCGAGTGAAATGGCTGAGCTCGTTTCCTAAAGATGAAGCTCATTCCCTGTGACTTCTCCATCCATGGTCCAACGATATGCTCATGTCTGAGTCGCCAGAGGGGCTCAGTTCCAGTTTCTGGGCTCCTTGCCCAGGATTCTGACTTCCCAGTTCCTGTGCAGAGCCTGGGAATTTCTGCTCCCAGAAAGTTCCCAGTTCACATCAACCAGAGACCCTGGTCTCAAGACTACATGTGAGGAGCTGTCATCTCCACTCCACCAGCAAGACCCACACTCATCTCTCTGCCAGGAGGGCTTGGCACTCAACGGAGCCTAAACTCTAGATGCCCACACACTGTGGAACAAATTCAGTGAGCTTGCTGGGACAAAGTGCCGCAGAGCAGGTGGTTTAAACAAGGCATTTATCTCCGCCTGTTCTGGAGGCTGGATACCGGAGAGCACGGCACCAGTGGACCGATTTCTTGTCAGACCTTGCTTTGCCAACAGCCACCTCGTGTCCCCACAAGGTCTTTCTTCTACATGACTGGGTGCACTCTTGTCTTTTTATAAGCACACCAGCCAAAATGGGTCATTTCCCTAATGGTCTCATTTTAATTAAATTACCCCTGAAACACCCTCTTCCCAAATGCAATTGCGTTGGCTACTGACAGGACCTCAACATGCGGAGTTCGAGCCCCCGGCACCTGCTCGTAACACCATGGAAATCATTTCTTACCAGTAGTGCTGAGTGAGGGCTGGGAGGAGCCCTTCTGCGATTCCAAAAATCCTGGGAGAAAGTGGAGGGGGTGAAAAGGCATTAGTTTTGTCCCAGGCAGTGTCCGATGTGAGCCCAGGAGGCCCAGCCTGGCGCAGCCCAGCCCGAGCTTCCTCTCTGCCATCTTCCATGTTGCCACCTTTATTCACACGCTGTTCCCTGAAGATCCAGTCTGCGGAGCAGACACCCCGGTACCCCTCCTCCTGGAGCACGTGACTTGGAGGGGAGACAGACTGTGAACAGCGCACAGGAGATGAAATGGCCAGCGATGGCGAGGGCTATGAGGAGTTGAACGTGTGGCTCGGAGCAGGGGCTGACATTTTAGAAGGCACCGCTGTCTTCTGTGAGGAGGAGCCGCTGCGCCCCACCCCTTCAGCCTCTCTCTCTGCATTAGGCCAGGCCAGCCGTACGAGAGTGAACAAATAGACAGAAACCCATGTGGGGGGCTGGAGCAGCCCAGTCTGGAACACGTGCAGCACAGCTATGAAGTGCACCGTGGAGCTGTCCCGCGTGTTCTTCCTGAGGGTCTTTACAACCTTTATTTTGGGCCAAAGTTCTTAAAGTCATTTCCTCGGGTTCCTCCTTGAGCATCTGGTGAAATCCATGAAGTGTCTGCTGAGCTGAGTGCACAGGAACCTGGGTGACAATCCCACGTGCGCAGGATTTCCGGACTAAGGAAGTCGTCATGGTCTCCAGGGGATTCACTGTTCACATCGGCAAGGTCTCAGGGGCTCGCATGGGTGAGGCGTGGCCCCCGTGGGGGGGATGGTGCTTCTGTGGGAAGAGGGTGGACCAGGAGGGCCAGAGCCAGTTAAGGGAAACCCCCTGGCGGGGCCACAGAGTGGACCTTGGCTTTGCTACCCCTTCCCGCTGTGACTGCCTGCTCCACCTCAGCCTCAGACCAGCAGCTGCACCAAGGAACCTTTGCAAGCAAGCCAGAGTAAACCTTTCCACCCATGTTAGTTACTTTTCTTCCCTTGCTGAGACAAAATCCAACGTTGAAGGGGTAAAGTTTATTTGGCTCACAGTGCGTACAGATTTCAGTCCCCAGACAGTGGGCTCCAGGGCGGGTACCAGACGGGAAGCACTTCACGGCAGGGGAGACAGCAAAGGCAACACGTTGCATGGGTGTCTCTGAGGAGAAACAGTTCATGGTGTCCATAAGGTGGCAAAAGCAACAAGCGACTTTTGCAGGCTTTGCCCCTTTTCTCTTATTCAGATCAGCAGGTTGAGGCCAGTGCCAGACCAGTCACTCTCATGTGGGGGATTAGTAATCACCTATCCTTAACCCCCGTGTCATACACTCTAGATTCACCCACCTATGACTGCATGAGGCTTTAGGGACATCTAGACCCAAACCTACCACTCCTGTAGGTCTTTCTTCTCAGATACTGTGTCACAGCAACAAATACAGACTCGACACATAATATAGTCTGAGCCAAAGGGGCCAGATACCTTCACTGGAAGGCAGACAGCCTCTTTAATAAGCAGTGCTGGGAGAGTTGGCTTTCCACATACCAAAAATTAAATTTTGACTCATATCTTTTGCTATACACTAAACTAAAATCCAGATATATCCAAGCTCCAAGTATTAAAGAGAAACAATACATCTGCTGCAAAACAACACAGGTAAAACTCTGGAAGACATGAGGAAAGACTTTAGGAGCAAACCCCAACTGCATAGAAATATTACAAAGAATAAGGAACAGGGATGATATCAAATTAAAATTAAAAAGTTTTTGCACAGCAAAATTTTCTCGGGCCCGCTCTGCCATCTGCAGGGTGGACTTCCTTTCCTACTTCAGCCTCTCCCCAGAGCACTTTTTCCCCTTCTCTTCTTGTCTTTAATGGCTTTAATAAATGTAAAACCTCACTACATGTTTTGCTTATCTCATCCAATTCTTTGAACAGAGCAACAAAAGCTTGGAAAGGGGTCCCTAGAAAGAGTCCACAGCAGAACAGCCCCCTGCTCCTGCCTTGTGTAATTTGAGCTTCACAGCTTTAGTGTACCCTCTATTTTCCTGTGCTCTAATAGTTAAAAGACAGAGCTGGGTAGAAGGCATTGTTCCTCAGAGCATCCCAAATGTCAACCAGGGCCTTATTGTACAAGGAAAGTACCTGAGACCATGCTGTGTCTTCACCACATCTCATTCTGAGCCCCATGTGTGGGTTCTGCAAATTGGAGTCAAAGTCCTCTAGGCTGAATTCTGGGGAGGTGGCTCAGTCCTCTCCCAAGGCTGCAGGAAAATGAACACCAGTCTCCTACAGAGAATAGCTTCCCCAAGTCCCCGATCCTGAGTGGTATCCACGGGTCTTTATCTCCATCTCCTGAGATTGTATCCAGCAGATCTTCCCACCAGTCTCACGGACACAGGTGGAGACTCAAGGCACCTACGTCTGTGGCAAAAGATTTTAGCTCATGGCGGACCTGACAACATGAGCACCGTGGAGCAAGGTACGCTGGCTCCTCCTGCCCCTGAGCCCAGTGGGGGGAATGTGTGATGGACACAGGTCCAAGCTGCACAGAAGGTGGGTACATATAAATGAAGGAATCTCCATATTACTAAACCCCTAACCCCATAAAGAAAATTCTAGTAAACAAGAAACCTTCTCTGTGGTTGGAGATAGCTTTATTTTTCTGCTTAGGGAAGAACATTCTCCCCTCCTTTTCATCTGGGGTCCTTTTGTCAAGCAGAACACCATCTTGTACTACTCCACGAAAGAAATCACTGTTGCTGAACTCCCTCCCTGTTCATCTTCAAAGGCTGTTTGTATGCATACATGCTCAGGTCATATGGAAATAAGCTCTTTACATCCTCATAAAGCCTGCAGGAATGCAAGAGGCCTACGGAGAATCATCTTCCAAGTTTCCAAGTGAGCTCTGGGTAGCAAGCTCAAGGCAGGGCTACTTTGTCCATACAGCAAGAGGTCTCGGCCAGGACTTGTCTGGGCATTGGGAAAGAGCACATCAGGAAGTCTACTTCTTAGGGGCAACTCTGAGCCATGGGCTTCTTCCTGGGCAGCAAAAAGCTTCTGAGACTGGAGCATGGTGTACTGTCCACCTCATTGTCTTCTACTTCACACCACAGAGTCAGGGAGACACAGAGCACGAAACTGTGTGAGGCGGTTCACACAGGCCCCTGACCTGCGCTCTGGGTCAGCAGTGCTCTCTGAGAAGATTATTTATCTTTGTCACTGTCTTAAACTTTTAAAAGGTGTATATCTACTGGGAGGTTTTAAAAATACTTTCTTCTAATTTTCCCCATTGCACAAGGTTTTTTTTTGGGGGGGGGAAGGGTGTCACTTTTGTAGTTTAGGCTGGCCCTGAGCTCAGCCTCAACTCACAGCAATCCTCCTCCTTCTGTCTCCCGAGTGCTGGGATTTCAGGAGTGAGCCACCACACCTGGTGTTGTAGTATGTGGTTACCAAGGACTGAACTCAGGACCTTGCACTTGCCAGGCGACACTGGATTCACTGAGCTAAATCTCTAGCCTGATTCCACAAATTTTTAACATCACAGATGCAGCGTATCTGTTTACATTCTTCTGAGGGCCACAAACTGCTGCACTGTCAAGGGTTTCTTATGCATTTGGTAACCAGTGCTCCTGCCTTGGCTGTGTCATCCACCACAAATGGAGAATGTCTAGGAAACATCGTTTGGAAAACTCATGTGTGAACATGTCACATCCTCTGAGAAACAGACACAAAGACGCATGGAAAAATTTCACACACAAGGATTTCATTAGGAGAAATGTCTGTACACAGAAGCACGGGGAGTGAGCACACGAAGGTGTCTTTCTAGGCTCCACCCACCTAGGCCCTGTTGGTGGCGGAGGTGGCACGTGGACAAGCATCTTGCCCATCTGATTGGCACTTGTGAGCACCCAGGGCTTCCCACCTGCCCTTGCTTATGAGACACTTCTGTTTATTATGGAAACAAAATCCTTCTTGACGCAGTGGGCTTGGGACAGAACGTGGCCTAGAACCACAAGCTCTGTGTGGCTTCACTCGTTCTCATCCATGGCCCCAGGCCCTTGACTGCACTTCTACTTTTGATCTGACCACAGTGTGTCCAGCAACAGTGATTTGTTTCATGGAGTAGTACAAGACGGTGTTCTGCTTGACAAAAGGACCCCAGGGACACTCCCGTAAGTTCGCTGTGTAGCTGTTAATGCAGAGACATCAGTTTGTCCCCTTTCAGGTCCCTCTCCACCCCACTTCCCTGCCCCAGCCAGGCTCTTCAGTTTGTTTCCCTTCTGGGGTATCCTCATGCTCTTCTAGTCTCCCCAGTCAGCCCTAACCCGAACCCCTCAGGCCCTCAGAGGTCAGCTCACAGAGCTGAGGCTGGTAGGATTGCCAGCAACTGTGCTTAATCTTCACGAAAGTTACTGCTTTTCACGACACCTTCCCTTCCTCAATGTCATATGAAAAATATTTCTAACCTCATCAAAAGTGGGAGTCCTTTTGTCCTCCTTCTGCCAGGTGGTCAATAATTTAGCACATGCTTCCTCAGCAGGTTCTCATCTGCCAAAAACTTGCTCAGGAGCTGGCTGCTGCTGAAGTTTCATGGTTTTATGCCATGTACCCTCCAGCCCCCTGCGTTTCTTGATACCCAAGACATTTTACTCCTCTAACAGTTCCCGGTTATGTTGAAAGTGCAGTGCAAATTCCTCATCCACCTGGACCCATTGACTCTCTGTGTCCTTGCACATCCTTCCCGGAGTTGTGAGCTTTGTAGTTCAGGTGATTCAAACACAGTCACATGAATTATTCTAGTTCCATCTTCCTGGTACCGTGAGAAGATTGTCTTCAGTCTACTGTGGGTTGGGGTGCTTCCCAGGCTTACATACCAACAGTCTCTTCCTTTCTGCAGTGATAGGAATCTTACAACAAATTGTGAAGCACTTACCATCTTTCAACATGTTTTAAAAATGTGATCACCTTGCAAGGGTCAGTATGAGAAAGAAATGTTAGCGGGAAAGACAGACAGAGGACCCCACCCGTCCTGGTCTGCCCCCTGTCTGGGGCTGAACCTGGAGATCCTACAGAAAGGGGAAAGGCTTTGCCTTGGGATTTGCAACGACAGAGTGAGTGCTTGCTTTGTTTAGGAGGGAAAAGGTCCTCTTCGGCTGACTGAATTGACTGATTGACCAAAAGAAAAAAGGTCTGAAGTTCTAGTCAGTGTACCAGAAAAATAAAGTTACAGTCTTCACCTCACCCGAGTTTCTCCTGTTTGTGAATAGAAGGGTTAGTGCCAGGAAATACTGCACCACTGCATCCAGCAGCAAGTGGCAAAGTTAGACTCAGACTGGTTTAAACCACATGATATATGGTTTTTATTTAATAACTCTGCTGGTTTCTAGATTTGTACAGCAGCTCTTAACTAGAGCTGATGGAAATGTCCAAGATTTCCTTCTGCCCTTAGCAGCATCGAATGGCTACTTCCTCATGAGATGCTACATCTTCTTCTGGCTGCTACTGAGGTGGGAATAAGGCCAAGGAAGCAGGAGAGAGCAACGACTGAGTGGAGAGGCAAGAGAGAGAGGCTCCTCCTGTGACATTCTCCTTTGATCTGGAGGGTGAATAAGAGCTGCAAGCCCGCTGCTGGCCTCGTGGGGCACCTTGTTCGTCTGACCCGAGCCGGTGCTCTGCACCCCTAGATCGGCCATGGACAGAAGAGCTTGTGCTCAACCAGGAACCCCAGCGGGCACCTCCCATCTTCACACAGCTGCCAGAGTGTTGCTGGCAAGAAGAAAACAGGCCTGGAGCAGAATTTGCTGGGACAACAGAAGCAGAACTGTCAGTTACCGCATAATAATGCTATCTGTCTAGAACTGGTCTTTGTTAAATATATTGAAAGTTACCCCTCAATGGAAGGACTTTGGGGGTTATCTATCCCACATTCTTGCTTCACCTAAAGAAAACTTCCAGTCCCCTGTACCTACAGATGTCACAGATGTGCTGCATCGCACCCTGGAAAGTTAAGCATAGGACAAGCTGCACAGAGGTTGGGACCAGCCTTCTTTTCACTTCTGTGCCTTTTTTATGCTCAGCACGGGAAAGACACTTAAAGATGATTTCTTCATGAAGTAGTGGGATGAAACTTTACTTACACTTTAGCAACCTGAGGCTCACAGAAGACGAAAGGCAGATGCAATTCCTTCAAGAAGTTAATTCCCGGAGCCAGCAGCACACCCTGGTTTTCCTGTTTTTGTCCGGTAATCTGACTCCTATTTTCCTTATACTACTTGTTCAAAAGAGGTAAATGCAGGATTTCTAATATACCCTAAAACTCAATTTCTCTAGAAAATCTGTGAAGGGGTAAACATGGACAGCCTCCTCACCCAAGGGGAATGGGAGATGTCACCCTGAGGGTACCAGAGCCCCTAGAGTTGGCTGCATGGAGACTTATTTCAGAAATGGAAGGAATGCTTCTCTGCAGATAGGAAGAGCTGTAGCCTACGGCTGTAGCTGAGTCTCTCTCTGTGGGGAGACTGAGCCGCGGTCCCACAGCCTCCTTACCATGTGGGCTCTGCCTCCAGTTTAATACTGGTGATGACTGGGGTAATGTGAAACTCAGTGCTCTTGGGAGGTAGGCACAAAGAGATTTTGCATTTCCAAACTGTGTCTTACAAGCAAAAGGACATTTGTCCTCTGAGGCCACAGATAATTAGTATGTTTATTTTGCCATTGTCTGGTCACAAAGTCGACAACACCACAGAAGGGCTTCTTGGCCGTTAAGGTCTGAACACAGCTTTGCCCAGCCAAAGTCACAGAGGCACTATGTTAAGGACCCTCAAAAAAGTTGCTTGAATTCTTGATATCTAAAGTTTAGCTTTTTATAAAACAAGGGTAAAAACAATTATTATTTCATGGGCTTGTGAGGGTTGGTCTATGTATGTAAAATGCTAGAACAATATATGGCACATAGAGAATAGCCAAAGTGGTATTAACTAAGGAATGAGAGATGCCATTATATTTACCTTAGAACCTTGTTCACATTTTCTATTTTATACAATGCATGGAAATACAAATATTGTACACATTAGTCAAATGCCATCTGATGTTTTCATACAGATGTTCTTTTATCATATCTGAATCACATTAAAATATCTGTCAGATTGAAATAGCTTTGTTTCTTTTGTTGAAAGTGTTTCACATCCTTCTGTCTTTGTGAGGCATGAAGAGTAAGTCTTATCTACCGCAACTCTGTTGTTTCATACCACGTTCCTATCTAATCATAACTTTTATTCATTTTTAAAACTGATTCTATTGGCATATTTTATATATACATTGTGATCACATTCACCATCGAGAGTTTGTACCAGTGGATGACACCTCTTGTGTCTCGTTTTTCCACATTCCCTGCCACCCAACAGCCTCACCCACCTATTTTCATAGGCAGTTCCCCTTTTTTCTACCATCAAATTTTTTCTTTCCTTTTCTTACTTTCCCTGATCCTCTTCCCCTTTTTCATTTTGAACACTTTCTTCCTGTTCCACGATGCCTACAATATATTCTGGACGGAGGAGAAGCCCAGCGCAAGGAAGTAACCGCTTGAGCTAAAGCCAACCCACCTACTATATAATCTGGAACTCATTTACACCTTCAGTTTCCTGTAACAGAGAAATGACAGGATATTTACACATCTGTGTCCTATTTTTTTCACTTATGAGCATGTCTTCAAGGTACGTCCAATCAAGTATAAATGACTAATATTTGTCATTCTTTGTGGTTGAGTAATACTCCATTTTGTTAAAAACTACATCTTTATCCAGATGTGCATTTGGGTTGTTTCCAATATTTAGCTATCACAAACTGAGCTGCTATAAACATGGATGCACATATGTCACTATGATATGAATGTTTTAATTCTTTCATGTATTATACCTAGCAGAGAAGTAGCAGGGTCAAATGAAATCTCTAATTCTAGTTTTTTGAAGAATCTCCACAATGATCTCCACATTAGTTGCACCAGTCCATATTCCCACCAACGGTGGTGTACTGATCCCTTCTCTCCACATCTCTGCCGGCATTTGTTGTTGGTTGATTTCATGATAGCAGCTGTTCTTTTTGGAGTAAGATGGAATCTCAATGTTATTTTCATCTGCATCTCTCGAAAATCTAGTGATGCTAAACATTTTACCCATTTGACCAAATGGAATTATATTCAGAATGCAAAAAATTATAAAACATAAACATATTTTATTATTTGTATTTACCAAGATGAATAATAGTTATTTTAACCTATGCACACTTAAAAAACTGTTACATGCTTCATAACAAACATGTAGATGGTTAGTATACACTATTTCGTTTTGTTCCTTTAGTTTTCATAATATCTAGGATGCATATCCAGCAATCTAGCAATTTTGCAGGCAAAGAGGAGTTGGATGTTGGAAAGAAGGAAAAAACACTTTTACTATGATGGTGTCAGTGTAGCTGGCACCTGGAGAGGCATGAGTTTTCTGCTCCTTGCCTTAGAGTCTAGGAAAGAGGGATTTTCAGAATGAAATGCAAAGAATCACTTTATAGAAAGTAGTTAACTTTATTGCTTGAGGACTAGTTTGGAACTCTGCTCTTCCCAGCAGAGTTCTGTGTTAGGGTATCACCTCCGGGGGAGGCAGATTCAGGCCAGCCCACCAGGAGGACCTGTGGTTCCCATGAGGCAGGAGACTGTGGAGCAAAGTTGATGAGCCGTTAATGGACCAAGTAAGAAATGTGCTTTTCTGGGTGACTCAGAGTCCATTGCAAAGCTCCTTAGAGCAGCCCAGAAAGTATACGTGCCACGGCTGTGACCCACAGACGAAGATTTGTCGAGCTTTGTTGGAATTTCTGACGAGCCATAGAATATCCTATGTGGCTTCCGGTTCAGAGTTTCTACTTTCATGTCTGCAGACAAAGGTGGCTAGAATTTCAGCACTCAAAGCTCCTACAGACATCACTTATGCAAAGGTGGCCAAATGGGAGGCACTCATAACTTTGACAAATTCTTAGCCAGAGATAGTCTGGCCTTTTAAGTCTGGATACAATGGTTGGAAACCCCTAGTCCAAATCCTACAGAAAAAGGATTGCTTCACTACGATGTTTCCTAATTTGAAGGATTCTATATTTGGCAACTAATTTTTGATCTAAGCCCTGGTTTTGTTGAAATTGTAGTTTATGGCTCATTTCTTTTGCATTAGTGAACTTCGGTTCTCAGCTGTAATTTTCATGGCAGATACTTCTATGGTGATGTGTTTTGGATGATATGAAGTAGGATTATCTTGTAATAAATCCAAAAGGCTCGAATCAAGTATTAAGAATTCCCTACCTTAAAGGGGTCTTAGTCTTCTCTGCTGTGTCAGTTACTCTTGTTGCTGAGATAAAATGCTAAACGCCCCAAGTCAAAAGGAAAGACATGTATTTCGCTTACAGTCCAGAGGTTTCAGTCCGTAATCGGCTGGCTCCGACCTGGCATGGCAAACAAGCATCACAGGGCACAAAGATGATGAGAGAGAGAGTTTAGCAGCAGCTTTCTGCCACTTTTATCTTAGATTACTGGGATTAGGGCAATGCCAAACTAATGACTCACGTATAGTGTTTTAGTAATCGTACGTCCTTGATGCCAGTATCACACAGTCCATCTCCACATTCTTCACTCTGGAAAGAGTCCTACTTCAGATGCACAAGGTTTTGGGGGCCATCCAGACACAAACCATAACATCTGCCTTCCTCAACTCCACTCAGCATCTGTGCTCTGTGATCTTCCTTTGTTCTCTGCCTTGCTCCAACTGATTCCCAATTTACCATTCATTAGTCAAACATCAACTTTAGGAGGATATTTGACATGAAGCCACTGCCTTTGTTTGATGTGTCTGATTTGATAATCTGTGACAGATACATGCACAGTGAAACCGCTGCCACAGTCAAGAATCACCTACAAACATCCCTTCCTGACTTTCTGAAATTTCAACTGTCTTCCTCCTCATGCATGTGCAGTTCCTGGAAAATTTCCTGTCCCAACAAATTTGTTGGAAACAATCCTCTTGGGGAGAAATAATTGCACAATCGGACTATGAGTAGACTGAGCTTTCCTGCCTGCAAACTAGACCTGGGGACTGAACTCTTAGCTTCACCTCTGGTATCAAAAGGGACTTTAGTGGTGGTCCTATATGTTGTGATGCTCCAGGGCAGAGCTACACCAGGATCTACATAATTCCTTGTGAACTGTTGCTGACATCTGCTCTGACTTCCAGGTCTTTTGAGTCTTTGGTTGCTTGGGTCTGGGAAATAAAAAGATATGGCCAGCTCAAGTCTTCTGTCTTTGCTACCCAGAGCAGCATGGATCAGGTACAAACTTTTCTCTAAGCCTTACTTCTGTCTACTTATTAATTATTTCACCTTCTGCTGTTGGACTCAGAGGAGACTAGAACTTAGCTGCAAAGGTTCTAGTTACATCTCCTTCTCCTGTTTCCTGAAGAAATTAGTTTTCATTTTCCAGAAATTTGTAGAAATAGAATAATGGTATTTACTCTTTTATGTCTCTCTTTTGTGCCTGATTTCCTCCACTCATCATGATGGTTTTGAGATTCATGTGCATTTGCTTATTTTTATTAATGACATACCATTGTCTATGAGCATATTTTATCTACCTATTTATTTGCTGATGAATATTTGGATTATTTCCAGTTTGAGACTATTCTGAATAAAACCTTCAAAATATCTGTGTATAAGCAGTTGATTGAATATATATATATATATATATATATATATATATATATATATATTTACTTTTTTGAATAAATCCTCAAAAGCAGAGAAGCTGGGTCATATGATTAGTATACATTTAATTTCTCAAGAAAAGCTGCTCAAAAAGTGATGAGGTACTTCACAATGCAATTGCCATGTAATAAAGTCCTAGTATTATATCTGTGCCAATCACTGAAACTATCAGACTTGCTGCTGTTATTTTTTGTGAGATTTCTTTTTCATGTTTAAGATGATAACTCCTGGAAAAATGGCTATCATCAAGAAATCAAATAATAACAAACGACAGCCAGGCTGCAGGGAAAAGGAACCCTTCTATATGGTGGGTGGAAATGTAAAACAGAAAAGACACTATGGAAATTACTCTGGGAGTCCTCAAAAAACTAAAGCTGGATTCCATTTGACCCAGCTATTCCTTTTTTATGAATCTTCCCCCAGAAGTCAAAGGCATCATATTACGATGATACATGCACACGTATATTACAGCAATACATGCACATGTATGTTTCTAGCAGCACAATTCACAATAGCTAAATCTTGGGAATAGCTTATATATAATCAACAGATGAATGGGTAAAGAAAATGTGATGTTTACACACAGTGGAATACTATTGTACCACAAAGTCCTTTGTAGGAAAGAGGGTGGATGTTGGGACCACAGTGTTAAATGAAATAAATCAGACACCTGACTTAAATATCACATGATTTGTCTTCTATGAGACACCCAAATGTGGACTAAGATGACTGAACCCGAACAAATTCAGTAGGGCCCTGACATGTCTGACCAGGTCAGGGGCAAGTAACAAAGAGTGACATAACGAATAGGAATAATCCTAGCACTTGAAGTCACTTTCAGTGAGATGACACAATCTCTTCTTGTCCACAGAGGATATATTCTGAAGGCCTATGTTTGTCCAAATCTGTAGACACCACTGATCTTCATGTGGACTATGTTTCCCCTCTACATGTGTACTGTTACAGGGGGACTGCCAGCAGCATCGAGGATGAGAAGGTTCAGGCAGAGACTAGACTGCCTTCAGTCCAGTGAGACGTTCAGAGGGGCCTGTCTCCACCAAGAGCAAAAGTGCTCCTGCAACCGGGGCACTTTGGGAGAAGGAAAAAGCCGCATGCTGAGAACTCGTGGTTTTTATCCAGAATCTCCATGCAAGAAAAAAAAGCAGTTTGGACACAGAGGGGTCTCAGGGTGGGCGGTTTTTCTTGGACAGACACATGCTTCACCTAATCTAAACTTCTTGTTGTAAAAATGTTCACTCCTCACAGAGCCCAAACGCTTTTGTCTCACAGTTTAACCACTCTGTTTAATCATCCACTGTTGGCCAGGTCACCTGAGAAAGCTTAGCATCAATCAGGTGAAGAGACACCAGCAAAAATCGTGTCAAAGTTGAGTAACTGTAACAATTTGCTCGAATAGACACGTAAATGTGGTCTCTCTCTCAACATCTCTTATTGTGCTATATCCTTCTGTCCTGTGAGCACACAGAACCTACACAGGGGTGGAGGGCAGGGACTAGGTGGCACCGTGGCACCTGTAGAAGTGGGCAAGGAGGGCGACTCTCCTGTGCCTGCGCAAGAAAGCACTCAGGCTTCCTTCCGAAATTAGGATACTTAAAGCAGAACCTTCTCGGGCAAGCCTGAATGTGGTGTGTGTGCGTGTGTGTGTGTGTGCGCGCACGCATGCGTGTGTGCACATGTGTGAGTGTTTGCACGTATGTGTGTGTTCAAAGGACACAATTTGACCACGAGCATGTGTCCTCCTGGAGGCCCCAGGTTGTTATGCTTCACCTTTTCTGCCCTTTTTCTCAAGTGGCCACTTATGTTTCTAAAACCACGCCCATCTCTGTCGCACCAGAGATGACATTCTTAGTCTGGCATCTTCTTGCCGGTTTACTATGGCTTGTTCAGCTCAGGCAAGCTAGTTAAAGATCAATTAGATTTTCTCAGTTCCTAGTCATTTTATGTCATTTAAAAATATTACTCTGACACGTGTCAAATCTTGGGAAATTAATACATGTCATGTAATGTACATATAAACTGTGCAGTTAATGACCCTGAGGACTTTCCCAGTTGGTAGCGGCTGCCGGGCCCTGTGCGTGTGACCCTGAGGCCGTCATCTCCTGTCTCCTCTGAGCTCTGTTCTTTCAATTTCGTTTCTCCTGCTTCAGTGAGGTCTTACCCACAGATACCCATTTCAACAAGGTTTTTGCTAGTTCTAAACTTTGTAATAAATCACTTCATGTATTTTTCCAATACCCACAGTTTCCTTAGATTTATTTGTTTTGGTGCATACATCTGCAGTATTTACTTTCATTCATATGCTGTATTCCACTGCATGGTTATCATTTACTTACTACTTCCCTCCTGAATGACGTTCGAAGTTCCTTCAGCTTTCGTTCCCCCTCTGTTTTGTCCTTTCTCCTCATTCTCCCCCTTGGGAGATTTCATCTGCTATTGTAATCTCTATACATGTTGCCAAATTTCGGTCTCCCTCATATTCAAATCAAAATAGTCAATTTTTGCTGAATGTTTCTTTTAGTGTATTTCATAAGCACCTCAAACTCACAACTGCCGATTTCTCAGCCCGTGTGTAAACACTGACAACTGAACAAGCAACATATGCTGGAGTCCGTTCCCTGCTTGGCATCAGCACTCGGATTATCCACCTTCAGACATATCCACCTTATCCACTCGGGTTATCCACCTTCAGCCCTCGCTCGGGCTCCTGAAGTAATCACCCAAAGTTTCCTGGTCTTCTGCTGCTGTCGCTCATGTCTAGATGTCCCCTCAAGCCTCACACCTTCATGGGTGGGACTTTTCAGAGGTGGCTGGATCTAGGATGTGTGAATGTGAATGAAAGGTGTGTGATGCTGGGATTAATGGAATAATAATTAATTCAATCTGCTGATTGGGTTACCAGAGTTCTGGGTATGGACAATGGAAGACCAACCCTGGGTATAGGTGGCACCAACCAATACGCTTGTAGCCTGGATGGAATAAAAGGGGAAAGAAGGCTTGTGGCTGCCTCCTGCTTACCCTGCCATGGACTGTGTTTCCTCTGCCAATTCACCCTGCTTTGGAGTCCACTGACTACAAACTGTGAGCTGAAATAAGCCTTTCCTCTACTAATTTAGGTGTCAGGGATTTTGTCTGAGCAAGAAGGAATGTAACCAAGACACCCGTGTTCTGTTACATTATCAGTGTGATCGGCAGTGTGATTTACCTGAAGAAGAGTTCAGCGAATCACTTCTCACTCTGTGAAATCCGCAACTTGTGTGGTATCTGGGCAGCTCAGGGATCCCTCACCCGGGCAGCTCAGGGATTCCGCACCCGGCCTTCTTCCTGTTTCACACTTCAGGCTCCAAAGAGCTGACAAGCCGTGGTTCTCGGAACCTGCTGTCAGCTCTCTCCTCCCCCTCCTTGGCTCCGCAGTGTCTGCCAGTAGACACCAGTCACGCCCTTCTCCCTGCTGCTGACTGCTGCCTACTCAGCCAACAGGTGGGCTCTCTCGTCGCCATCTCTTTGCACCTGCTCATACTTTCCCTACAGATCTTAATGCATTGTGAGGATGGTGCTAGTTTCTACAGCTGGATTATCTCTTTGGATATAAGCTAGTTAATGGGAACTTTTATTTAACTTTGTATATTTGGCCCTAAGTATAGCTCTCATCTTCTAATATTTTCTCAAAAGATGACAATACGACTGTTTACAGGACATTTCAGTGCATCCTCATCGGATCCTGGGCAGTGGACTGAGCAAGATAAGTGCTGAGACCCCGCTGCTCCCCTCCCTGGTTTCTGATACCTGGTTAGTTCTCGAAACTTCAGCATGTGGATATGTGCTCTCCAGGGAGGGACTCTGGGAGCTGAGTGTGCCAGCCTGGCTCAGGACATCCTCTGGCTACTGTCCCTCTGACTTACAGTGCTCCACAAACTACCTCAAGCTGAATGACACAGAGTGTGCTTACTGTGCTCACCTCGTGCGAGGGCCAGATGGTCACAGAGGGCCAGTTCCAATGTCTTGTCTCTGCTCAGCGATGTCTTCAGATTTAACTACCTTCTTCATTCATGTGTCTGGGTCCGAGGCTGGTGGCACCTTCTGAAAACCTGAACGTGGCCTCTCCAAGGTGCTGGGGCTTCTCACAGTACAGCTGCTAATTCAGAGCAAGCCTCTGAATCAAATCGGGAGGAAGCCGCATGACCTTTGATGGCTGACTGTGCAGAATTTCTTCTGCCTTCTCAGCCGGCTAGAGCACTTGGGCCACTTGAGTCTGGCCTCTGTAGGCTGATGAAGTGCAGCTCCTGAGAGCCACCGTCCACCAAGAAGGGGTACCATGGTCACATGCCGCAGAGGACCCACTCAGACCTGCTCTGTGGCTGCTCTGTGCTTTCTCAGCAGAAGCCAGGAGGACTTAAAAGGAGACTCAGGGCTCACGCACGTCCCTGGGGCTAAACAGAGCCACATACACATCCTAACATCCCAGATGCCGGCGAGGGTCAGCCTCCAGAGAACTACCTCCCCCTCTGGTCTGGCCGGAACCTTTTCTGTTAGCTGCCTCTTTGCATGGCTCGTGGAACCACTGGCCTGGCCAGGGACACAGGCAGCCTTGGGCTCCCCTCCTGCTCAAGCAGAAGTCCCACCAAGGGCTCGCCTGTGCCTGGGCCTCCTCTCACTCTAGTCTTGTTCTGTGTGTCTCGACTCAGGAATCTGGGCCCAGGGATGCTGCTGGATATCTGAGGATGAGAACAGAGCCCAGGCTCAGGGCAGGCAGCTGCCCAGTTCCTGCTTGAGTGCCAGCCTTGGTCTGCATCCTCTTACCCTGTGTTCAGTGGGGAGCAGGGCTGGGCTTCAAGATGCCCCGAACTCTGTGGGAGATCTGGAGTTGTGCAGGTGAGTAGAGAGAACACTGTCTCAGTTTGGGGGACCTCTTGACCTTTAGCATTGTTGCTGGGGGAATAAGCACGACCTTCTGGAATGTATCTTAGGGCCTCTTCGTGGAAACTCAGCTGTCTGATTCCAACCCCTCACTTTGCAAGTTTTCATTGTTTTTTCTCTTTCTTTTTTACCAGTTGTTTCTTTGACTCCATGCTTTTTTTGTTGCTTTGTTTTGGGGTGTTTGGGGATTTCTCTTTTGAGGCAGGGGCTCACTGTATAACTTAGGCTGGCTTTGAACTCACTGTGCAGGGCAGTTTGGGCTCAGCCTCATAGATCCTCCTGCCTTTGCCTCTGGAATGCTGGGATTTCAGAGGTGCACCACCAAGCATAGCTGTCCTTGACATTTGGAGAAACAACTACTTCTCCAAGGGATTAGAACGCTTCCCAGAAGTGCCAGCATCAGCCTGAACCCCAGACACAGCACGTACTGGAGTGGATCCCTTTGCTCAGTGTGCACAGAGCTGGTGGTGGGACTGCCGGGGCTCCCCAGCAAGCCCTGCTTCCCTCTAGCATCACCACAGCTCCCCACAGCTCACTCCGGGCTGATTTCTCACTCCAGGGTGGTTTCTCTCTGGTCAGAGAAGTGTGCATTGTGCCCATCCACATGACGATGCCCCCCAGGCAGCCCTCTGAGAAGGCAGGATTTTCGCCATCTTGGAAAACGTCCAGAGCCTGCACCATACCCTGTGTAAGCGTCTGGGTTTCCTTCTGACCAGCCCCAGGTCTGTGAGCCGCCGCTCCCGGCAGCTGTCTTGTGGTCTGGGTTTGCCATCCAGCCTCTGGGATAGCCCTAGAGAAGTGCCCTCCTCTGGGCTCAAAGCCCCCAGGAGGCCCTGTCACTGCCTCCTCCCAGCCCTCCCCTTCCCCATGACAGCTTAGGGCCTCCCTACTTGAAAATAATTAAATGAGCCACAGAGACTTCCCCAATTAGTTTCTAAGGAAGGGATCCCAAAGTGAGAAAAGAGGTTCTTTCCTGGGGTTGACTCCTAGTGCACCACCTTTTTGCCAGGGAGAAGTGGCAGTTAGTTTTGTAGTTGTGGTTTTCTGATGAGTTCTGTCTCTGTGATATTCTCTTGCTTTACAACAAGGATGTTGCTTGTGCGTTTTTTGCTTGAAGACAAGAAGGGATGACTGGAAATCCGGTTAGCACTTCCTGTGTGCTGAAGTTAGCAGATTTGCCCCCCAGCAGTTGGCGCCTGCTGCTGGCTTGGCTGGGCCTACCATGTGGGGCCGCAGGAATCTGGCCTCCTGTTCCATTTCCAAATGGGATCGTGCTGCAGGGCAGCTGAGCTGCTGTCTCCCGGCCTCCTCCAGTGCATCCTTTATAGATAAGTGGGCTGCATCTCCTCCACCAGATGGGCTGCTAGCAGTGCAGCTGCCCGGGCTGAGCTAGACCTGGCTGAGGGGGATGTGTGTGGGGAGCTCTGGCAGGGTCCCTGGGGCTGAAGCACACAGTCCCGACAGCCGGTGGAATGTCAAGGGCTGTTCCAGCAGGGGCTGATGCCTGCTGCTCCGCACCGCAGGTTCTCAGCATTTCCCGCCACCTTGCTTGGGCTCTTGGCTCCAGCTGCTCATGGGAGAAACTGCAGATGTGGACTGTGATAGGACGTGGTTCTCAAGTCCTTTGCTTTGTCATGGGTGCATGAACTCGGGCAAGGTCCTTTCCATATTCACAGTTGGAGGATCCTAAGGTCCACCGCAGAGGTGTGTTACCAGTAGTTGAGAAAAGTGTGTAAAGTGTTTTGCTGGTGCCTGGTGGAGAGCATGTGCTTCTCTGTCATTCAACCCTGCCTAGGAATCCTCTTGCTGAGTGGGGAAAACTTCATGTCTGGAAACCTCAGTTAATTCATGCACTGGATGGTTTAGCAACCATTTTCTCATTGGTTGTTACTAAAATGAAGTGACAGTTTATGAACACATAAAAAGTTCAGGAGGACAGAGGCTGGACTCGCCTTGGTTGGCGTGCACACCACAGGCCACTCATCTGGGTGCACATGAAGTGATGTTCCCGCCATCGTCAATTTATCAAGAACAGCAAGGGCCTTGGCTGGCCAGGGCCTTGAGGAAGGTTCCACATAGCCGGTGGCACACTGTCAGGAGTGGATTTTCCACCTGAGGTGGTTAGAAGAAAAGGTGCGTGAGTGCAAAGCCTCAGAATGGTGACAGAGACTTAACAGAGACTGATCGCCAGCCTGAAAGGTGTGAGCTGAGGATTTATATGTACGATAAGTCATAGATTCACCTCATTTCTTCCAGGGCACTACAGTGAGCTTGAAAAAGAATGCATGAGAGTCTTTTTCCTTTGTTTAAAAATATGGGGCCTAAGCTGTGGAATATGAAATAGCGCAGAAGCTTCTCCTGGAAGGAAGAGGCATGTGGTGAAAGAAGAAGAAGAATCCAGAGGGAAAGGAAACAAAGGGAAACTCAAGGGCTGCAAATAAAACGGAACTATCCGAAAGAGCTCGGGCCCACGGGGGCATATTAAAATGGTGCAAAGGCACGCAAGAGGAAGGGAGAAGAGCACTTGCCCGATGCAGCCAGCGCTTCTGCTGTGCAGGATCTCTGCAGGTCCATGGTGTGCGGCCACGGACCATGGAGAGGCCTCCTGGTAAGGGGCCAAGCAGGTGACCGGGTCCGCTGTCATCCTTCTCTTATGGGGTTCTTGGGGTGGGGGCAGACAGATGGGCAGAGACGGGCTCAGCATCCACTGCTCCTGTGCATTGGAATGGACCTTTGCATGGGAGGGTGATCACGATACTCCTGCGACTGCACCTTGAGGGGGGAGGGCGGAGGTGGCATGTGTGCTCGGGGAAGGGAGGATGATGACAGACGAACTCTGGGGTTCGTGGCATTGTTACGACTTGTGTCTAGATGTCCCCCCAAAGCCTCATGCCGTCTGAAGTGGGGCTTTTCAGCGGTGGCTGGATCTAGAGTGATGCTGAGATGATGGGAGTGAGTGAGGTTACTCGGTGAGCACAGACTGGCTCGGCTTGGTTCTGCAGGACAAGGATGCGCCATGTTGGATGTGGGGCCTACTGCCATGAAGGCATGTGGCCTGGATGAAATAGAAGGGACAGGAAGAGAGGGCTGCTGGGCCATCACCCACCATTCTGCTACTTCACTCCTTTGCTGTCATCTCCTCTGTGATACCCTCTGCTGTGCCACCCCACCTCAGAGTCAGCCCAATACAAGCTGAACCCTCTACAAACTCAGAAAATAAGCTTCTCCTTCTCTGACTTTGAGTGTCAGGTATTTTGTCTGAGCAACAAGAAAACTAACCAAGACAGGTGCCCCACTTTTTGTCTTTGTCCTGAGCAGATCTCTAGGCACAGAAGGCAGCAAGGAGCCTCTTGTTGCTGTCATTGGAACCAGATACTTCTGCCCACCCAAGATTCAGCAGCTGGGCTAGGAGAGCTGTGGGCATTGTTGCTTGTGTTTGTCAGTTGGGAAATGTAAGCACCAGCAGTACTGCAGTCATACAGTGTCAGAGGGGGAGGGGATCTTGGTTGTCCTTGCTCACCTACGGGGTTTCCCTTGGCTCACCATAAACAGAGAGGCCCGCATACCCCAAAGTTATTAGTGCAGACTAAAGAGGTGAATGGGATGGAACAAAATAAAATGAGCAAGAGGCATAAACAAACCCAAATCCCAAGTCCTCTTTAAAATCTGCACCAGCAGTAGTTTTAAGTTTCCTAGCAACCAAAACAAAGGAGAACAAACGACCTTGAGGATCCCCTAATCCAGCTCCCTCACTTTATGGATTAGGAAATGAAGGCCTATATTATTTTTAAAAGCTTTCATCGGTGAAATGTGTTTCTGTATTTCGGTAGCTAAGCAGAGAGTTATCTCTACTTTAATGTTTCAGATTGATTTTTTCCAAATGGACTTTTTTCACAAGGCCCAGCTGACCTCCCAGAAACCAATTATGTATCAGAGTGGTGCGGAGTGCTACCCGCAAAGTGAACCTTCAAGGAGCCATAACTGTTCCTACAATGAACAAACAGCCCTCGGCAGGGGCTTCACTCTCCTGGACATCTGCAAGCTGCTCATTTAGGAAACTCTGCTCCCTGTGCAGATTGTCCCCTGCACCTTTGATCCTCACAGCAGCCTTGTCCTCCTGGCTCTCCACTGGGACTAGGCTCAGGGCAAAGTGAGGGATGTCACAAAAGTACTCTGATATGATATGGATTCCAGGTGCTGGGACGTGTCCAGAAGCCGGTCACTTGTGTCTCTGTGAACAGACTCCTCTCACCTGAGCCCCTAAGGTGTACCACTCAGCACCACCTCCAGATGGTCTTTTGGGGGAGCAATGACTGGGTGGACGGAGGGCTGAGTCCTCTAAGGCAGAATTGTGGATAGATCTTATGGTGGGAGCCTCGCTGTGTTACTGATGAGCTGTAAACGATGTCAGTGATGGCCAAGACCATGAAGGCTACGTCAAAAGCTCATTACTGCCTCTCCACTCCGGGCACCCCGCCCGAGCGCAGCACCAGGTACCTACTGGGTCCCCTGCCTCTCCGTCCAGCTGGCGTGTAGCAGCTGGTCTGCCAGGGGACACAAGGAGCGCACAGGTGCAGCCCCGAGGGGTCTTAGCTGCCCTGAACTCGTTGCCTCCCGCCTCCCACTTCGGAGCTCGTCTGCGCAGCCCCGGTGTGTATAATCCCTGGACCAACCCTGGCTGGAGCACAGGAGCAGCCGACGGCACTCGCTTTATTTCTAGAGAAGAATCTTCACGTTGTAGTTTATCAGCAGTTTCAAATTTACTGGATACATAAAAGTTATTCTGAGTGCTTTGACCGAAGTGAACTCCTGTGAGTCGTGAAGTCTAGTTTTTCCATAACTTCCATAAAACTTGATATCAAAATGTTACTGTTTGCCAATAATGATGGCTATGAAATTGTGTCTTTTCATACAGTTTCAACTTCCATTCTTTCAAGATTAATGATATTAGAGCCATAACTACATCATAAGGTTTTGATCAATGTTTCCTCGGAGGGTAAAGTTATACTATATATTAATCATCTTTTATTTTAAAGTGAACATAGGACAGATTTACTGAATTAATTAATCAATAAGAAAATCAACAAAACAGTGAGGCTTTTCAAAAAGAGAAGGAGAGAGTGAAATATATGAACTGGATTAAAGAAAAAATTCTTACCTGTGATAGCTAATTTCTATACAAGGCTTAGTCAGTTTCCTTTAGTGCAATAAAACTACGACTTCTGGATTTTCTGCTCAATCACACTGAAGTCTGTTGAACCTCCACTAGGCAATCTCACTGTCTTTGTGTTCCTATCACACAGCACTCATTTGCACTGCTGTTTTCTGCAATTTGTCATTTATACTTGCAGAACTGAGAATGACTCTTTAATAACAAATAGCAAGTGAAACAGAGAACACCGCCTCAAGAACAAAGGCTGACAGAGCGTGTAAATATTTACCAGAGATGCTTGCTCAGTAGAGGGCATGGCTGTATCTGTACTGGTCTGTGTTTCTGACCGGTTACCATGGTCACGATTCCTGGCTCACACAACAGAGTCTGAAGATCCTGCCCAGGTGATTGGTGAGTTCTGGAGTCCACTAGAAGACAGCGGTGCACTCAGAGGACATTACCAACCCTGTGGTCTGTTTTTGCTGTTTGAATAGATCTGTAAAGGGTCTCTCCCTCCTTTGGATGTGAATCTCTAAAGATTATTCTTGATTCCAAACAGCTGACCTCATTGTATTTTGCCTGGGTTAGCTCCATGGTTGCAGTTTTTAAAGTGTTAATTAATACACATAAACTACTTTTTGTTACTCTCAGCAAATCCAGAGCTCTACTTTGATAAGCAACGTGGAAGGGCAGAAAATCAGCCTCTTTTTGGAGAAGTAGAATAGTTTCTATTGGTTCAGAGATGTGTTTTAGTAATTTTTGTTTCTCTTCTACTTGGAGGCTAAGAAAGCAAATACAAACTGTTATCTCTACCAGTTTTGTCTGCAGTGTCTGTTACTGTAGGTGGAGCCTTTCCTCTCAGACTTCTGACCAGCCGATGGGAGCTTTCTGTACACAGGGGTCAACGAGCATCTGTGAAGAGGTAGGTTGCAAGTACTGGACACGTCAGGCACCACGCTGTCCCTGCTGCACTTATTCACCATTAGCTATAACACGCAGGCTCCACAACAACACATAAATAAGTGGCTGTGCGTGGGTCCTGTTTACAGAAGCAGCAGATGCATTGGATCTGCCCCACCATGTACAGTCTGCACAGTACAGAACAGATTCCACCCAGTTCTCAAAATCAGAACTAGTAAGGACAGCAAAATGCTGTTCCAAGACAAAACTGTCATTTCATCAGAAAGAAAATCCAATGCTAGCTTTTTGTTTATATCAAATTTATTATTAATATGGACCTTAAAATTCATCCTAGTATGCCAATGCAAAAAGAATTGCTGTTTCCAAAGCTTTGTTGAGTAAACTCATCAAAGCTGAGCCAACTTCGGCAAACTGTTGACACGCCTTGTTTCCTTTAAAACTCATCTCTCTAGCTGTGCTGTCAGCCAAGGCAAAGAAAGTTCTCTTCTGAAAAAGGAGTTCGTACTCTGTTCTTCATTCTTTACTTAAACACTTTAGCATGATAATAATAAGATATTTTGCTTAATTTAAACAAAAGTACCTTCTTTTGCCCAACTAACACACTTCATCACTTCCATCCTGAATCATAGCCTTATGGTATTTCTATAACTATTATGTATGTTAATTATATATACCAAACCATGTAACATCTTTCACAGAAAGAATTAGGAGGTAGGTGACAACTGCCATTTGGAAACGATTTTACTAGATCTGCAAAGTTTATCTGCATATATGACTCAACCCCGCAGTCACCCCCGCCCTTTCGCACCTTCTACCTTAGAGTAGCAGCATGAACACCTCGTTGAGCACTCCAAAGAAGTGCAGCTACTTAACAGTGTCCAAAACAAACAAAGCTAGGAAGCAAAGCATATATATGCATGTTTTTATTTTCTGGGTCACTTTCTATCATATCTAGAAATTAGCCAAGTATCAAAGATTACTTCTTAAGCAACCCAATTAATATTGGTCTAAGACTTTCAAATTAAGTAAATGGCTTCGCAATTAAGTTTAAACTGCCATGCTGCAGAACATAATTACTATTGATAGGAATAATTTGTCAGAATTTATAATTCAAATGAAACCCATCTTTTTATATTTTTCACAATCCAAGTCAGATATAACTAGTATCAAGCTTCTGTAGTCAGCATATCAGTTTAATCTTAGAATGATTATATTAACAAACTTCTTAGTAAATAAGATACAATTAAAAGAAAACTTTATTTTCCTTTAAAAGAAAAATGTAATAAAATGTACATATTTATTGTATTCTATACCAGTAAAATCAGGGAAACATATAGCTGTGTTGAGAGCAAATTTATTGCGCTAGTCTGGTTAGTTCAAGGGTGTGTTGTTATTATTTGAGCTTAGCTTTTGACTTAGCAGCTTTTATGAGCAGTGCTGTTTTTCTTAAAAGGCTAGTGTGTTTAGAACTTTAGCAGTTCAATGTCTTTGTTTTGGGGTTTCATAAATCTCTGTAAACCAGTTAGAGCAGAGTCTGCTCATTTCATCAGACTCTACAACCATTTTCCAGTGTACTCTCTCTCTCTTTCTCTCTCTCTCCATACATATGCTGAGAAACTAAGTCTTTCCTCAGTCACAGGTACAAAGAGTTGGAATTTTAGGTTTTAAAATTTTAGCCGCACACCACTTCTGATGTTAAAGGTCTCTTCTCCTTCCCAGTGGAAGCAAGAGGTTTTTCTAATACATACAGAAAGTGACCAGAACAACTCAGTATTTCTCACCCAGTGAACCTGTTTCCTGACTCTGTCCTGCTAAAGTTATCC
>PVIR01000002.1:845638-924702 GCA_004026965.1 Petromus typicus
CTTTGTGGTTCAGGCTGGCCCTGAGCTCAGCCTCAAACTCACATCACAATCCTCCTGCCTCTGCCTCCCGAGTGCTGGGATGACAGGCGTGAGCCACCACGCCAGGCACTGTGGTATGTGGTACTGGTTGCTGCTGGGTGTGGGTCTCCACACCCAGTATTGTTATGTGGTTACCGGGGAATCGAACCCGGGCCCTTGCACTTGCAAGACAGGCGCCAGAACCACTGAGCTAACTCCCCAGCCCCCTGCTGAAGTTATCTTGCAGTCAGTCATAAACCCCAGCTGGGCAGTGCCAGGGACAAGGTCACAGCAGAGCCAGAGCCCAACTCAGGAAGGAAATGGAAACAAAAACAAAGCAAAACAAAAAACACAGAGTGAAGATGGAGAAAAAAAAGAAAATAGGAAGGAAGGGTGAGAAGGAAGGGAAATAGTGGGAGAAAGAAAAAAAATTAAAGACAAAACCGGCAAATTTCACTTCCTCTGAGGAATCTGCCTGAAGTTAGGGAAAGACATATGGATCCGAAGAGCCAATGAGAGGCTTTCTAGACCGTGCAGTTTAATTTGATACAGAACCTACACCAACTGGAAATCTCAGCAGAACCTCCAAAAGTGTCAAATATAATTTTCAAAAGGCTAAATAAAAGCCATGCCTCTCACGCACAGACAGAAGCGTGTATTAAAGATTTATGTAAGTCATTAATGAAGGAAGCAGCTACATGATAAGGATGGTTCTCTAATTTAAATATTTATGGGCTCATTTTTCTCCTAAAATCTTCAGTCTACTTTTTTTTTTGCTTTCCTATATCTTATTGGCATGAAAAATCAAAACCATGAAGAGAATCTTCGATTACATGGAAAGCAACATTCACGTTGTAACTGACTCCTTTCTTCTCAAGTGTTTAAACGCTAGCTCCAGAGTTCCATTGCTCTGCAGTGTTTGCAACCAACATGCAGTCTTTATCTTTAGAAGCTCGTGAAAACTTTGAAAATATAACCAGTGAAGGAACAAGGAACCCAGGGCAGAAGACCCGGATCGCTGTCCGCTGACTTGGTCATCAGACCCCACGGAGCTGGCAGGACCTCGGAGAGCTCACAGGACCTTGGAGAGCTCATAGGACCAAGGAGAGCTCACGGGACCTCTGAGAGCTCACGGGACCTCGGAGAGCTCACAGGACCAAGGAGAGCTCACAGGACCTTGAATCCCACACCACACTGTGTCAAGGACAGTGGATACACAGAATTTCACACCCGGGATGTTTGCAGGGATTCAAGATGGGTAAATTATTAATTGTTAACCAAAAATCTGGCTTTAATTTTGTTACTAAAATCTTGAAAAGAGATTTAATTGATGACCATGCGTCCCCACTGGTCTTGGCATTCTCAGGACAGTCAATTTATAAAATATTCCCTGTAGATCTTGTTATTACTCCTCATTTGTCTTGTGAGGGTTGTGTGTGATAAACATATCATATACCTACCCTTCCTCTCTATGGCAAAATAAAGATCCTGCTTGGTGACTGAGCAACTAGGCAAACAAAAGGAGAGAGAGAGCTGGTTTTCCTGCAAAGGTAGAAAAGAAACAAGAAAAAAAAAATCTAAAAACAAAGAAACTGTTGTCCAAATAATAGCCTAATTTTCTGGAAGGTGGGACTTGGAAAGCGTAGCAGAGACCCCAGTCTAAAATGTGGTCGGAATCACTTTGGACACTGGAGGCAACCTTGCCAATTTGAAGGGACTTGTTAACACTAAGTCTCTGGGGAAAAGGCAACCCCCAGAAGTAAACATGAGAGTGTAAGGCGAGTGACGCACGATGGGAGCCTGGACAGACATACGTATTTCTCTGTGCACTTTTCTTTGTTGGTCTCCTTCACAGCAGGAAGGAAATATAGTGTGCAGGAAAGGCACTGTGGAGCTACCTGCTGGGAAACTGCTCTGAAAAAAGACAGAAGTGATTTTAATATGGAAAGGTAATAAGCAGAGAATTCTCTCACCGGAGCAAGATGCTTGTATGAACATGAAACAGAGACAGATACAATCTGACAGTTCTTTCCATTAAGAGATGTGGAATCTGAGTTTGGATTTTGTATTATTATAGTTCTCCTGCCACAGCCAGGTTAGATATTCTGGGTATTTTTTTTCTATCTCCCACTAGTCAGTAATCCTCTGTGGATACTGACTATGGTCTATGGAGGAGTTCTAAACACAAGGAGCCTCTGCCCTCATGGTATTCTAATTCAATTTGTCAAGAATGACCACTAGAAAGCAGGTATGGTGGTGCACACCTGTAATTTCCCCATTCTGGGAGGGTGAGGCAGGAAGATGACAAGTTTGAGTTTAGTATGAGCCACTCAGCCTATTAGAGGGACTCTACTTCAGAATGAAAAAAATAAAAGGAGTGGGGGGTTTTAGCTCAGTGTTTCCAGTGCCTGCCCTGCAACACAAGGGACCAGGTTCAGTCCCCAGTAACCACAACAACAATTCTGGGTGTGGAGACTCACGCCCAGCAGCAACCAGTACCACATACCACAGTGCCATGCCTGATGGCTCAGGCCTGTAATCCCAGCACTTGGGAGGCAGAGGCAGGAGGACTGCTGTGATGTGAGTTGGAGGCTGAGCTCAGGGCCAGCCTGAACCACAAAGCGAGACCCTGTCTCAAAAAAAAAAAAAAAAAAAAAAAAAAAAAGAATAGGGAGTGTAGATAAGCATGAAGAACCGATGTTCAGTCTTTTAGTATCACCACCACCACCACCACCACTAAAAAGGTCCATTGGACATCAGCATGAATTTTAGTCTTTAGATTTCCTGATGATCAACATATTTAGGGTTTTTTCATGCCCTGGAGCACTGAGAACAAATGAAGCACACAGCTGACCTGCTGAGCCTGAATATCACAGAAGATGTATTCTCAGGACACAGGTAAGGTTTGGAGGGACGGGACTAGCAGGATGTTGGACCCAGAGACAAATGGAATTTGGGAATTTAAAAATGACCAAAGAAGCTTCTATTTGGCCAGGGATGAAGGCAGCAGATGTGTCACTTGGGCAGCCCGAGACCACCCAGATCAGAGTCCACATGGCCTCTCGAGCATCCCAGGACACAATGGCGGCAGTGGGCTTCCCGTGTTGGACTCAAGAAGCGAGGCACCAGGCACCATGGAAGCCCAGGGCAGGGAGCACTCCCGGCCTCAGATCGGGTCACACACCATGACATCTGGGAGGGCGTTGTTCTTCTGACACCCTTCTGGGAAAGGGTCAGTTTGAATACTAATAATTTTAGACAAGGCATCTGGATCACCCATCCAACATGGGATGAGTCTTGCCTGAATTTCTTGGAAAAGAGGCTGTGAGAAGCCGAAAGATAAAGCAGGAAGAGTTAGTAGTCATGTAGACATGGCAGCAGGGATATGGACATTAACTGAGAAGAGACCTTCCCAGGGCTGACCTGTGACACCTCCTCCTCGAAGATACATGCATAGGTTCATTTCTAGAGTCTGTATGGACTACTTGGAAAAGGTTTTTGTGGTTGTAACTGAAGCAAGGATCTCACAATTATTTCATCCCGATTACTCTGTGGACCTTAATCTAGCACCAGTGTCAGTCTAAGAGACACAAAGATGAAGGCAGGAGCCAAGCCAGGAAGTTGAAGCCAAGGACTATCCGGAGCCATCCTGCAGTGGGAGAGGTCAGAGAGGATTCCCCCCAGGGAAGCAGTGAGGAAGTGAGGCCTTGTCTTGAGATAGCTCATCTCTAGAGTTATGAAAAAATAAATTCCAGTGATTAAGATCCTCAAAAGAGGAAAAACACTTCAACTTATTGGGAATGGCACATAGCACATGTGACAGATAACACATTTCCATGTGTTATTGTGAGGGATGTGTTCCATGGACCTCGGAGGCCCTGGGGACAGAGCAGCAGCACAGGAAGTAGGAAAATGCCCCTTAGGAGAATTTCCATGGCCCAGGGGATGACCTAATCAGCTCTCTGAGAACAGGCAGCACATCCTTCCTCCACACAGTACCATCATGTGGTCTCTGGAAAACTCACTTCTGATAAGTTAGATGTAGTGCAGGACTGTGGTGCGCCCGACTTCTTTTTATTTGTGTGACTTTCTGAGGTGAGGCCACACTTCCATGGGGAAGGGCATTGCCAGGTTGTTTCCCATGTGGGGGCTCAATCTTGGAGAGTGCCAAGGTGCGGACGGGAATCCTGCGAAGACCTGAGGGCCCACTGGTGCCTCCGAGTCCCCACCCTTGCCCGTGCAGGGAAGCTCCCAGAGTCGCTGCACTCCTGCAAGGCCGGGCAAGGCGGCAACTGCAAGGCAAGTGGAAGCCAATCGGGAAGGCGGGAGGGACCTTGGAAGTGGCCTGGCTCAAATCTAGCATTGTAGGTGAAGCGGTGCAGCTTGCTCAGGATCAGTTAGTCTGGACTTGGCCTCGCTCTTCCCAGCGAGCACGGTCCTCCTTCTGACCCGGCTCCCGCTCAGAGTGCATGACTGTGTTGATGTTCCCCAGTGGAGCGAAGGCTCCAGGGTGCACACTTATCCAGTCACACTTGGAGCCAGGCAGGGTCTCTGGGAAGGTGTGTCAGCAGTACAGACAAGGGGCCAGGGGGAGCTGAAGCGTCCAAGTGAAAACATGTTTGTCAGCAGAAGTACAAAATTAGAACAGCCCTGTGAGTCCTTAATCTGTTGAGTATTAGTCCTTTCTCCAGGAATAGCTAGAAAACACTTTCCCATCCTGCGGGTTGTCCCTTCACTCTGTTGGTCATTTGCTTCACTTTGTTGATTTGTAACACGTGTGTGTGTGTGTGTGTGTGTGTGTGTGTGTGTGTGTGTGTGTGCGCATGTGTGCAAAAGAGGCTCTGTCCAGAAAGTCTTCGCATATGCCTGGGTCTTTAAGAGCTTTACCTATTTTATCTTCCAGTAGATTTGGTGTTTTAATATCTAGGTCTTGGATCTGCTTTGATTTAATTTTAGTGCAGGGTAAGAAATATGGGTCTAGATTTATTCTTCTGTAGAGGAGAAACATGTTTCTCTAGTGCCATTTGTAAAAGAGGTCATTCCCCATGATGAATGTGTTCATTATGTAGGATAAACATGCACTGATAACAATGAAATAAAGTGAGGCTAGGTGAGAAGAAGATCCTGTGGCATGCGCATTGGTGTTTTTCTTGTTCTCACGTTAGAAGGAGAAGTAACCTGCCGTGGTGGCACCGGGCGTGTCCCCAGACATGACTCCAGCCGTCCAGTCCTGCGCCGTGCTTCCTTATTTCCAGCTGCACCCTGCAGAAGACAGTAAAACTGTGGCTGTAAGGTCAGAGTGGGACCGAGTGAGCCACTGCAACTCCAGAGATAGGTGCCAAAATTCCTACAGAGTCTCACTAGATCATAGGATAAGATCACATTTTTCTTTTTCTCTTCTGCTTCTATGCCTATAATTTTGATGAAGAAAATGTATGACAATTTGAGCTTGACTACAGATTAATAGCATTAAGCATTCACTTTCTTACACTTTCTAAACTAGAAAGAGGGTGCATACTTATAGAAATATTGATACAATACAATAAGCTTAGCACACATTAGTTGCCTGAAAAAACAACATATTTATATTTCTGAATGATCTTGCATAACTTATTTTGAGCCTCCATTATTCCAACAGAGATAAGGATTTTTTTTTTTTTTGAGACAAGGTCTTGCTTTGTAGTTCAGGCTGGCTCTGAGCTCAGCCTCAGACTCACATCACAGCAATCCTCCTGCCTCTGCCTCCCAAGTGCTGGGATTACAGGCGTGAGCCACCATGCCCGGCACTGTGGCATGTGGTACTGGCTGCTGCTGGGGTGAGTCTCCACACCCAGTATTGCATGTGGTTACCAGGGATCAAATCCGAGCCCTTGCACTTGCAAGACAGGTGCTGGAACCACTGAGCCAAATCCCTGGCCCAAGATTTTTGATAACAAAAACTTTGTTTTTCGAAGAGAATCTTGTCTTTGTTTATCTGTTCAATGGAAAAACTTTAGGAAGATAAACAAGGAGGGTCCTGTTACGTTTTACACAAGAGTGATGTCTTAAATGTGTGCAGGCATGAAAGACAGGATCTTCAGAGATCAGTGCAGCCCCAGTACTCGGGCCTCAGGGCCCATTCAGCTGGCACTGGGAGAAGCGGAGTTGACCCACTCCCAGCTCCTCAGGGCGTTTCAATTGTTTTAACTCCTCTAAGTCTCAGGACAGCAATATGAGCAGACACGGCTCACGTCTTCCTTGCCTCCCGGTGAGAAAGGGGCACTGAGTGAGCAGGCACTGGTCACAGGGCACGGCGGCTGGTGAGCACTGCGATCCCAGCGTGTGAGCTCAGCTGCAGGCCGGCCTGGGGCCCACGTGGGCAGCTCTTTCAGACAGCTGGTCAACCTCTGGGCACAAGCCTTGGTGGCTGGTGGTCTTCTTGTTTTCTTAGAAATGATTTCTGATTTCTCTTTTAAGAATCACGTCCCAAGCCTTTTAGAAACAACTTGCGATTTCCATACACAGGACTGTTTGAGGTAATGAAGAGCATGTATAATGCTCAAGTTAGGGCAGTTTTGAGAGCAGAAAAGAAACACTATAAATAATTAAGGCTGGAAAACAGGTAAAACCAGAACAGCGCCAGGTAAACTGAGGCACATAGTTATCTGGACTCATATCATTTGCTCCCGAAATAAAAAGAGCAGATCTTGTGCATATTCACTGCAGTGAATTGTGAGTCTCTCACCTAAGACTGGGTCCTAGTCACCAAGTAATATACAGTAAAGCTAGACAGCTGACCCACATTTTCCTGGCCCCCAAATCAAGGACTGTTGGATTGACTTTCCAAGATCAGGAGTTTTTCAGCTAGAACTGCAGGAAGGATGGAGGTGCATGCTCCAAGGGAGCAGGCTGTGCAACGACGAAGCCCAGGCTCACCACAGCACGGAAAGGCAAAGACACTCAGAAAAGCCAGAACTGGCCACAGTGAGGCCGGGCCCCAGATGTGCAGCCTCACGACGCAGGGCAGTGACGTCAGGCTGAGGCAGGTGCTCACCGAAGCGGATGCTACTCTCTGGGGGCTCCAAAGGCCGCTCCATTCTCAGCTGAGTCGCTGGCAATGTCAAGTTGCTCCTGGGATGGAACTATCAAATTTTCTTGCACATTGTAAGAGAAAATAGCCTCCTCATCTCCATTATGGCTTTGATTAGAAAAATGTTATTAACCTTTCAAAAACTTACCGTTTTGTTTCTTTCTTTCTTTCTTTGGTATTTGGTCAAGGTCTCACATTTATCTTAAAAATGCTAGTTTCTGCACTATTTTTTAATTGAAGGGCTGTAGGGCAAATTCAATTAAGTTGTGGTATATGAACTGAAACTTGCAATATATTAAAAATATTCCACTACACAGTTCACTAATTATCCAGTTTCTAATTTGAATTCCATTGTCACGCTGGCTGTGTGCTTGGACTCAGAAGACAGGCTCAGAGGACATGACTGAGGGTGATAGTGACCCTGAGTAGGCCCTAAATGCAATCCGGGCTTAAGTACAACCTAAAGTGATATCAGTTCTAAATGGTACAGCACTCCGAGACTCCCAAAGCTTCAAGTGGCCTAGAGATCTACTTTCAAACCTTTCCTTTTATGAATGAGCTAGGGACTGTCCAAAGACTATAACTCATTCCCAAAAAAGTAGCAGGCCATGGCTAGAAGCCAAGGTCCCAGGGACCCCAGGGAACCTTGCCTTCCTGGGTGAGCCGCACTTTCTAGGCCCTGTAAGGAGTGGCCCAATGTTTTAGATGGCTGAGCAGTGAAGGCGAGACAGAGGGGTGGGTCTGTCCATCTCTGTTCTGATCCTGATTTTCTCAGTCCCGGCTGCTTGTAAGCCACACTTCCTACATCACCGTCCTTGTATTTTTCATAGGCAGAACAGGATGCAGCCTCCTCCTGTGCACTGCTCCCCATGCTGGACTCACCTCCCCAGGAGGTCCAGCCCCAGAGGCTGGAGAAGAAGAGAGAGAGAGTGCTCAAGTTCTAGGTCTGCGTTTCAGTCATTCTGCCTACTGCAACAGCAGAATGTACGTCAAGACTCTGTTGGAATTATCTATTAGCAATTGTTTTTCATTAACCACAGCTGTCCACCTCTTGTTAACAGCGCCGGAGCCAAGCTTGGGAACAGCTGTTTCATATCCCCACACAATTGCTAGGGCAAATGTCCATAAATCATTATGCAAATTTGCCAGCAGAGACGATGTTGATGGAACAGCTTCCAGCTGAACGTACTGCATTTTATACTTCAGTACGTTTTTAGGCAGGTGTATCTCATAACTTGGAGGACGGCACTTGATTCTCCCTGCTTAAAAAATATTATCACAACATCCTCCTAATTAAAGTAAAATTTTGATGAAACGAATACAATACTGATAATCCAGTCACTCAACACAGTTATCTCATTTTGCCTTTCTGCTTTCTAGGCTTTCAAGTGTTGCTTGAAAATTTAAAAAGTAACACAAATTTACCCTTATACAGCTTTTCACTTTAAAATTTAGTATGTAATAAGCATTCTTCTTAATGCTGCTATGCAGTTGTTTTAAAACCTGTGCCATTCTACTGCTTTGATTAGACATTTCTCTCTGAACCTCTCCACAGTGAGGACCACGTGTCACCCAGGCGGCGCGCTTGGTCACGTCCCACTGTACTGCCCGTCACTCTGCATCCTTGTATTGAATAAAATTAATTATATGTCACTTTTGCATGTCCTGTTATCTTTTAAAAGATAATGAAAAACATGCCATTTTTTGTCATCTCACATTTAGATAATCGGGCTGCAAGGGTCACTTTTGTTGCTCTTGTAAATCGCGCCCATAGTATATCGGAATTCTCTCTTGCTGTTTTGTAGAACTTCTTGGGTGAGTGGGGCAGATTCATGTGTGGGGTAAATTTTTAGTTAATTTTATTTTTAAATAAATTTAAATTTAAATAAATAAATTAATTAATTAAATTCAAATTTCATTTTTAGTTAATTTGCTGCACCCTGTAATATCAATTGCCAAAGTGACATACACTTAGTGCCACCAGGAGGGCACATATGTGCTGGTTTTCCAGGAACCTCACTGGCTTGTCATTTATTAATTTATCTGTTACTAATTTCCTAGGTTGTAAAATGCATTCAGGCTTCCAGAGGGCATTTATCTGACCAATTGATTGACTGATTCACTAAACGAATCAGTTAAGGGATAATTATGAAACAAATGCCTCATGATGAGCTAGGAAGAGAAAGTGGAAGATGAGAGAGAATGGCCAGAAAGGGCCCAAGCCTCTTCCTGTCAGCATGGAAAACAGCACAGGTCCGTCCAGGGCGGGGCTGTAGGATGACTCGGATGCACGGGCGTCCCAGAGCAGGCAGCAGGAGTCCACACAGGAAGTAGGAAAGTGAGTACTCCAGGAAAAGAGCTAGAGAGAAACCCAGGACAAAGATACAGCGGCACAGAGGGAGACAGGCTCGAAGACCGAGGGTGCAGAGATCAGCAGAGCCCAACATGAGGGGAAAGAGACTGTGTGTTGGCGCTATTTCAGCTTCACGTGCCACAAAAGTCAAGCAGAAGTAGTTTAAGAGAAGAAAAGTAGTAGGAGAAGAAGGAAGAGAGTCACTTCATTACACAAAACTGGTATCTCGGTGAGTCTTACGACAGCGGTATACCAGGTTTGAAGACACTATAATCAGAAAACTTAAAGCTCAGATGGGCACTTTTCTTCTCTACCTGGTACTCCCTACATTATCATTTTTTCTCTTTTCTCCTCTGCTTCCAACCTTTCCTTACCTACACTCCCAGCTTCTCCAGTTTAGGTGGCAGTACACGTAGCCAGCGGTATCTTTACGATGTCCAATTTAGACACCTATGGAGATGGTCTCACTTGAAATTCCAGCTCAAAAGCCCCCAGTACAGTCTTCTATCTGCCCTGGCTTGGATCAGAGACCCCTGTTTGTAAGGACTTCCTGAGGCTACGGAAGGAATGTGGAAATTCTTGTGGGAATGTGACAACTGCGTAACATTCTGGTTAGGAGAGGCGCACAGAGAGGTGCCCAGAAAACAAGACCGCACCTGCCCGTTCCTAGTAAAGGCTGTGCGAAGGGTGCGTCCGAATGGTACTGAATTACACGCTAAGGGGCTTCTGTTGGAAAGACATTTGCACTGTGTGGCTGGCCTGTGTGTCTCCGGGTGCCATAGTAGCTCGTGTTCTGGTAGTTTGAGGTGACTTTGACTTGCTCAGTCCATTTGGGGAGCTCATGAGAGGGAAAGAAGAGAGTTAAGCATCTCTTAAACCTTCAGTACTGGCAGAGTAGCTGCCAACTCTTCCTGGATGTTCCACAACTGCAGTTGGAGCAGGTCTTGATCTTGTCATTGACCTTGCAGGAGATCTTGAGGGACTGTGCCCACGTGGTCTGATTAGAGATGCGCAGAAACAGAGCCAAGGTGCTGCTGTACCTTCGGGCCTCTGGGACTCTATCTCAGCCTCTGTCGAGGGGCTGGTGCAAGCCTAGTTCCTTCCCCACATGCCGCTATTATCCTTTTGTAGTCTTTCCAAATAACTCCATTTACCTTAGATGGTTAATAATAAACTGGAAAAACAGGAAGAGATTTTGACAGGACTCTGGGGCAGGCTGGAAAGACCATGGCTGGCAACTGCAGAGGATGGATTTGCATAGACTGAGGTCAGAGGGAGCAATACCCCCTCAGGGGTTGTTCTCTCCATATAGGCGAGAAGTGCTGAGAGTGATGACGGAGCAGTGGGGGGATGGACACGAGACACTATGGATAAGATGCAGTGAATCACTCGTGGAGTTTTTGTAACAACACAATGTGAAATGAGTTAGTTTGCTAACCAAATATTAAGTACAGAGAAAGGATAGGTCTGTCATTCACAGGCGCTTCTGCTCTGAACATTCCCTTGATTTTCTTCACTGTACTTCATGTTGATTTCATTCTCAACAAAGCAGAAAGATAGTTACAGCTCCAGACCTCATAGCCATGTATGAAATCCTCCAAGACAGCGTCGTGTCCAAAAGTTTGCCCAGGGATTAGGGACAAATGTTCAGAAGCTCACGGCAAGTCTCTCCTGGATGCCCATGGAACCAGGAATTAAGTGGTATGTCCATTACTTAGTCAACAGCAAGGGTGACGGGGTCACTACTGGGCCGATTCCTGAAGCTGATGATGGGACTACTTCCCTAGAAGGAAGTGGGCTGTCTGTGGATGCAGGGAGAGGAGAGAAGCAAAATTGATAGTAATCAGGGCTTTCTACACAGGAGGGGAAGGGCTCCTGTCTGGAAGGAAGTCAGCATTCCTCAGTGCAGTCTGTGGTTGTCTTGGTGTGGGGCAAGGGAGGGGAAATGACCACAGCTGACCTCAGGCTCACTGAACTTCCTGACTTGCTGGGTTCACAAGGATGATACAAGTGGGAAGATGACACAGTTTTGGGCAGAAGATCAGTCCAGTCAGGGAGAGGCACATCCAGGCAGAGGTTAAATAGGTGGGTGAACAAATGGACTGGAAGTTGAGGACACTGCTCAGATTAAAGCTGTATTTTTGGGAGTCGTCAACATCTACCAGTGATACTGAGTACAGGTGCCCAGTGGGGTCATTTTTCCCAGTGATGTATGTGCAGTGAAACAGAGCTAGAAATTCATCTCTGGAACAGGCCACGTGCAGCCTCTGGGCCTCACTAAAGGCATTTGCATATCAAAGTGGTGTTTCTTGAGTCTGGATCGCTGCAGTGGTGAAAATTTCTACTTAGCTAAATGATAGCCGAGCTCAACTTGAGAGCTCATTATTTTTAAAGCAATAGTTCCCTCCAATGAAATTCACTCACACTAAAGAGTACAGAAAGACGTTGGAGTTAGCAGTAGGGTTTGACTTCAAATAATCAATACTTCACAGATTATGAAAGTGTTTGGAATCTTTTCATGACATGGATAACCGACGATGGTTAATAAGCCAGATGGCTTCTCCAGAATGAAGACATAGATGGTGAATTTAGAACTGGTGACTTTGCAGTTAGATTTAACAAATTAAACTTGACAGTCTTAGAGGAAGGCCTTAGCCAGCGCTCAAAGGATATTAAAGTCAAATCCAACAGAAAATGTAGGGATCTCATGCTATGAAACTGAAAGTGAATGAACAAGCAAACACAGGTAGAGAACTGTGCATCTGCTGATGTTTCTAGGAGTGCTGAGGACCCCCCAGGCCTGCTTCCCACCTTTCAGCGCTCCCATGGTAGAGCAACCCTTGGGCTAGACATGGAGATGCCAGCCTCACTGGGCTGCAGGCAAAGCCTCTTCCCTCTCTCACAGGAGCGGACCCTCCAGAGGGAAGAGTGGGCCGGCAAACTCGACGGGGAGAGGAATCTGGGCAAGTAGCCCTGCTCTCCCCTTAGCCCTCTGGTTCTTTACCTAGAAGACATATCTCAAATACCTAAAAAGATGCTCGTGGACAGCTCCCAGACCGAGGAGAGAGATCTGTGTTTTAGTGTCGTGTAGCAGCGCAGCCTAAGCGTCAGACCTGACAAACGCCCGGGAAAATTCAAAAAGAACTAAAAGCTGAGACTTTCTCCCCTGTTGCTTCACTAAGTGATAGACTCGTTCACTGGGTGATAAAGGGAGACACTGATGGAGTAGGTGCAGGGGCTGCAGAGAGTTGGGAACGCCAGGCCTTCCCGTTAGCTTTGGAACTGTGGCTGCAGGGGTCAGACACCGAGGGAAGGAACAACAGGGCGGCGATGCCGGATTACACGGCTCAGCTGCTGCCTGGCCAGGAAAACCCAGGGCCACATTTCCTGACATTCACTGTCTCCCTTGTGGGGTAAGAGGGCGGGGCAGATAGGCCACCTCCAAGGGAGAACAGTGAGTGGCTGAGGACACACTGTCCCGGGTTAAAGCCTCCTTCGCCTACCCCCATGACTGGGAGGAATCACGTAACTGCTCTGTGCATTAGCTTCCAGCCCTGTGAGAAACACTTAGGCCTGCACAGCATCAGAACAGCATCAGCCCCATGGTGAAGGCCACGTAGGTTCCGGCTGCCTTTATTCTAGCTTTAAAGCCTAGAACAAGAACTCATCTCAGCTCTTTTGGTCCACATCAAGGTTCCCAAGAATTAAAAGTTCTTCAATAGACATAGACACCTCTTGGGACTGTTCCATAGCCCGAAGCTAGGGTTGCAAAGCTGCCTTTTTATTACCATTAAATATTTCTAAATCCTTTTAGGGAAAGTTGTTTCCAAAATAGGATAAAGAATTTCAATTAGGCTTACAGTAGCTTATAACATGGTGCCTTCCAGGGTCTCTCTACTTTATGAAATGGAGCTGTGTTAGGATTAATTCCCAGGAGGGATGACTGACAGCCATCCGCTGCTGGATGACATGTCTTACTGTCCTGCTCAGTAACCTCCAGCTCCCAGAGTCCAGTCTAGCGGCGGAGGAAGGGACAGAGGACAACTGGCCTGAAGTGAAGAACGCTGTCGAACCTCCACCCGACAGAGAAGATGTTGTGTTAGGTGCCTCTTCTACTCTTCCTCCTCTCCTCCCTTATGGCATTATGAGTAACTAACTTAGGAATACTTGTAAAAATCTCTGGGTTTACTTAGGAAAGTTAGGATCCTAGACTTTTCCTTCTTCATCTGTAGCGTGCTTCTCAGTGCTACAACAGAAGATTCCGACGCTTCTAGGAACTGCTTCTAGTTCAGAAACCCGCTGCTCAGCCATGATCTGGACACACGTGAGAGAGGCCAGTAATTCAGCGACTCTTCAAACACTGATTTAAGATGCATATTCTGGGCTGTATTTGGTAGCATTTAATTGGGCACATTTTAGTGAATATTTTTATTAACAGCTATTCAGAAATATTTGCCTAATAATTTACTGTCCAAGAAAACTGAGAGCAAGGCCGGAAGTGCAGCTGGACAGGATTCCTACGTGTGTGGTTCCGATTCCGAGCTTCGAGGCCAGTGTCAGGGGGCCGCCCTCGGATGACACAGACCGCACTGGAAACACTTCCCTCAGAGTGCTCACTGCAGCTTACTTTTGAGGGCACTCTGCGAGGCAGGAGCAATTAACGTTTTACCAGTTATGTGAGAAGACCTGTGGAAACTTGAATAATTAGCATTATGATTTTTATTTATGACCATGCCTGTGTAGTGTCCCTTTCAGATTGACACGACTTGTTTTCCCATTTCTTCTTCTTTAATCCATTCTAGGTGGAGCCACTTGGTACAAGGAAGAATGAAGAAAAAGGAGGAGGCTTGCGGAGGACTTTGGCCAGGCTCCTTTGTCATTCTCACTGTGGAAACTCACAACGAGCAGCTCACCACAGTGCTGATGTCCAGCAGGTCCGAGATGCCGGGGCTCAGGGCTCAGCCTCAGGGCTGTCAGGAGGACACTGTTGGTGTAAATTTGGGGTGACAGAAGGAATTGATGCACTCAGGGATGAGTTCCAAGAGAAGCAGCAGGAGAAACAGCCTCAGAGGACTGAGCCCTGAAACGGCCTCCAACATCCCTTTTATTATGCAGTGAATATAGCAACATAAAGGATGCAGAGAACAGCAGGCTACCCAGAGCACCTCCTGGAGCACTCTGTGCAGTGGTCTTTGATCACCTGCTGACCACAGCCAGCTACTGAACCTCGTTTGCAGGACTCAGTAACGTAAGGCTTCCTGGTGTGCCAGAACCATCTTGTGATGAGATAAGGAACCTGTGTTTGCTCTGGGCTCTGCACAACCATTCCAAGTTTACCAACTAAAGGTGATGTCTTTTCCTATAGCAGACAGAAGCAGCTCGGTGTTCAGGGGAGACTGGCCAGCACTGGGCGCTGTATGGATGTAGGGCCTGGGCTGCAGTGTGCTCAGGAGCGGCCCTTCCGAGAGTGAGGCGGGGTCAGGGCCTGTCCAGGCCGGGAGGGGTTGGCACGCGCTCAGGGCGGGATGGCGCGTGTGTAGACAGGCTGACTTGAAACTGAGTGTTGGCAAGGGTAACCCCAAGAGGGCCTTCAGGGGTCTCCAGCCTGATGGACAATAGCTGCTGGCCCCAGATGTGTCCAAAAGATCCAGTGTGAAGAGGATGGCTTGATTTTCAGATTGCATAATGCTACCTCTTTGGTAGTGTGCTAAGATGCGAGGGATGGATCTCCACTTCCACCCTTAGGACAGTTCTTCTCTGCTGCCTTCTGACGGCCACCATGAAGCACGTACTTACTAACAGTGATGGCTGTGCTCGTGTGTGCTTGTCAAGAGGGCGATGCACACACTTATTTCTGACTCATTCTTCCCGAAGAGGAGGGTCTCGGGTGAAGCGTAACGGACATGGCGAGGGTGCCGGCGCAGTTCTGACCGGCCTGTGGAGCTGGCCCGATTAGCCGGCTGGCTTTGCTCTGGATGGATTTTGCAGCAGCCAAAGGAACCCGGGGTCACTTGAAGAGACAGAAAGCCGGGACAGTCTGCCCTCGCCAGCTTTGATAGTTTTCTAAACAGAGTTTTCTTCTATTCATTAAAAACACAACACAACAAACAAAAAGGTAGGACATTTATGTTTCAAGCACCGCTATCGTGAAAACCTGGACGATTCTGGTTTTTATCGGACCTGCACTACAGCAGAGGGTGGTTTTGTCTTGTCTGGGTTACTTAGAGACGATAGACAATAAGGCTGATAAGTATATTGCCAGGTATGCCATTCCAAGTTAAAAACAAATGCAAAAACTAATATGAGCAGCCATCTTATTGATAACGGTAGATGAGTCTTATAAGGAAAATGTGCTGTTAATGGAGACTGAGTTGAGAGGCAGAAGTCACTGGTTTAGGTTGGGTCATCAGGACAGCCTCAGGGTCACACAATGGTGATGTCTGATTTCAGACAAAGGAGCTGGGCAGCAGCGTGGGAATTAGCCAACCGAATATCACAGAAGAGATTCCGGGCGGTGGCCCTGGGGGAAGCCAAACTCCATTGGCCCGGTACACTCGAGGACCCCCACATGGCTAAAGAAGTCAGACGAAGAAGCAAGTCACAGAAGATATCTGCGTCACCCATGCTGAGCTGAGTGGGACTTGGAGCTGGGTATCACCTGTGGAATCAGGGCAGGTGACATGGACGTGGAAGGTGTTGGGAAAGGAAAGCAGAAAAAGATGGGTGGGGTGAGAGGGTGACCGGGCTGGACTCCATCAAAGCAATGTATACGCACTCACAAAAGTGCCGTCATAAAGCCTACTATTGTGTTCAATTAGAATGAATACGACTCTTTAAATGTTAAATTAATGATACGCCAGAGAAAACAGAGGCTTTGGCTTCCACGTGGTAGGAAATGGGTCCCCACTGCAGTCCTGACTAGGGGAGCGACGCCACTGAGCGCTGTCGGAGGGTTTCAGAGGGGCCGCAGGAGGCCACCTCGATGAGGTTGTGATGATGTCGCACCAAGAGGGCGGCGGCCGGACCTGAGGGTGGTGAAGGTCGGGGGAAGGACTGAACCCAGTCTGGATTCCCTTTTCCCTGGCAGCTTCCGGGTGGCAGGCAGGAGGAGAAGCAGCTTCTCGGAACCTGGAGAGGGGCACACAGAAGGAAGGCGCTGTCTTTGCTGAGACAGGAAAGGCAGTGGAATCAGCCGCCTGCTTTTTGGGTCCTGTATTGGAGAGAAGTCAGAGAAGGAGACACAGGCCCAGGGTCATCGGCGTGTGAGTGGGGTGCCGGTAATGTCCTTCAGGAAAGAGTGACACATCCCCATGCTTTGACTGAGCAAGATGTGGCCGGATTCGAGGGACTCGCAGAGGTGGCCATAGTCGAGGGACCCTTCCCCTATGGAGAGTCATCACCACCTTCAGGCTCGAAGGAGAAAGGACGGAAGCGCAAGAGCTGAGAGCCGGGGAAATCCACCTTGTGCATTTGCCTCCTCTGTGCTGCCCCCAAAGCCAGCTGGTCAGGGTGCTGGGTAATGTAGTCAGGGTGGCGGCTCCGTGGCCTAGGGGCAGGCAGAGCAGGACAGAGGAGATGAAGGTGGGGTGAGACAGAGCCAACGGTCCCGGTTTGCAAAGCCCGAGGGTTTGTGAGGTGTTTGAGGGAATGAGAGAACAGCAAAGAGGAAGCGTGCTGGACAGGGGCCTGAGAACAGAAGGGCTGCAAGGCTCCGAAGAACAGCCTGGAGACCGTGGAGACAGCAGGAGGGCTGGAGTCCTCGGAGCCAGAAGGATCAAGGAGGAAGGAGATGAGCTATGGCCAGGGCCAGCATGGCTAGTGGCTCAAAAGACAGGCAGAATGTTGACAGTGGGGAGAGACCTGGACTGTACCTCGTCCAGATGACAGCCCCTTCCCTGAGGGCTGGACACGAGCTCCTGACGGGCAGCTTCCGAGGAGGAGGGGTGGGAGAGGTTCTGACAACTTGCAAAAGGGAAGCAAAATAGTGGGACCAAAATTAGAAACAAGGTCCAGAGAAATAGTCTTTGAGGTGGCTAAATAAGAGTATGCTTCTTTGACAACAGGAGAGACTCGGCAAAGAAAATGAAATTAATAATTCAGAAGAAAGAGAGAGAATTTCTAAAGTGATGACTTGTCCTGTTTGTGTTTCTTCTTTGGTGGAATGGAGTCATGTGCATCTGTCTTTGAAGAGTTACGTAAACAGTGAACAAGATCCAGTAAAAATGTACGAAGTAGTCTTAGCCTTGATGTCCCCTGTCTCCCCGACCAGCTTCGTGAGCATCCACAGTCTCCTCTTAGAGGGAGTTATTGGTGGCTCCTATGCCCTGTGCCATCGACCCCAACCTTCCCAGCGGCTGGAGCTATTTTATCTCAGAGATCTGGGAGACAAAAGCTGCAGATTAGTGTTTCAGGAAGATGGAGGAATTTGTGAGACAGAGCTTCCTGCAAGCAAAGACGAGACACAAATCTTTCTGCTCTTGTGAAGTTCCCATCTATTCTCTCTTCCTCTCCAGACTTACACTTCTCTCTCCTTTGCCCCCTTTCCTTTCTTTGATTCTAAGTTCTTCACTGTCTACCCTTGTTCTCCAAAATGTCCACGTCTTTGTCCCAGCCACTTTTCTCTCTTTAGGACTCAGTCCTGATGCTGTAGATCTGTTAGTGCATGCAAGTTTCCCATCCAAAGTCCTCCTTCCCTTTTACAATGAGGGCTTGCCAAGTGCAGTGTTCACCCCTTCCCAAACTCGCTCTGTAACGTGGAATTTCATGCACAGCCCCTGGGAGAGAGAAGAGCGCCGAGTCCCAAAGCCACTGAAGCCTAGCTGTGAAGACCAGCATCTACTCTGCTGAAAGATTGTTCTGTATTTTCAGGCTCTTTTTTTAGACAGCCACTTATTCTTCAAGTTCTCTACAATTTATGACCTCCATGTCTTGACAGGTCATAACTGAGCTGCCTGTTTTCTGGCTTAAGTTGATAAATGCTGTTGTGTGCTCTTACGCTTAATACGCGGCTCTCTGGCTCTTTCGTCTCTGTCCCGTGCTCTTTCTTTTGCCTTGTTTCTCTGTGTGTGTGTCTCTCTCTCTCTCTCACACACACACACACACACACACACACACACACACACACACACGCATGCACATGCACAGGCACACGCACACCTGCACACTGGCTCCTTTTCCCAGGGAATCCTTCCTCAGGCTCTACTTTCTCCTGCTCACGCCACCTTGAAGTTGCAGAGGATTTGGGAGGATGGAGTGACCTGCCACAGCTGCTAATAGGTCAGATCAATATCACGGACTGTGCCACATCCTTCTTCATTTTCTCATCATGCGACAATCGATAGCCTGGTCTCGCCTGCAAACCTTTCTCAAAGGTTCAGCACTTCTCGGTCCTCAGCTGGGCCTTCTCACACTAAGATCCTTGAAACAGAACAGAGCTGGCCCTAAATTCCTTCCGCTTGTGACTTCAGGCTCACTGCTCTGCGGCCTCTGTGTCCCGCACACATGCAGAGACATGCAGAAGTGTGGGCTGTATTTCCTGTGAGTCAGTAGGTCAGTGGTACCTACTTCACTCCTTCCTCCGGGAACTGATCTTACCCGAGGAGGAACAAAGTACAGAAGGATTTATTTTCCCTGTAAATCAATGCCACAGGGAAAATTCCTTTGCTCTAATGACTTCACATGGCACACAGTCAGAGCAGGAAAATAATATTACCTACTTTGACAAAAATGCTCTCCACCCCGTAAACAATGACACCCACTGAGAATTCAGAAGTTCTGTGCTCGGGGGCTAGAGATTCAGCTCAATGGCACTGTGTCTACCTGGCAGGCACAAGGTCCCGAGTTTGACTCCTAGTACCAAAAAAAGTTATGTGGTCTGCTAAAGAACTTGTGGACAACAGAGCTAACCCTATGCCCACAATCAGAGTTCTGTGCTTTGTGATTCGGAGGGATGGAAATCTCCCTTGCACCTGACAGAAATGGCAGTGCCCAGCCCTGCACACACCCCACCTCCCACGTTGCTCACTGCACTGTGGCTGGGCACCGAAGACAGCAGAGCAAAGTTTAACATAACGCATGTGTCTGGGCCAGGGCAAGAGTAACACAGTCCGTTCACTCTTCCGTTTTGTGAGGGTGCATTAGTTATCCAGCATCCGGGGCTTTCTTTTGGCATACTCACGCATGTACGTTGCGCACTGTGATTGTTTATACCCCCCCTTTCCCTCTCTCCCTTCCTCTCGGATACCCTTCCTTTTATTTTCGTGTGTCATCTCTCTGTCCCTCCAAAACAGGTGTTTCTTCTGTCTTCTAGGAGTTTCAAGTCTTAAACATAAGTCCTCAATCCATTTTGAATTAATATTTTACAGGGTAAGGGATAGGTTCAACTCCTCTATATCTGGATGTGCAGTGTTTCAGTGCCATTTGTCTTCCTTACAATGTACGTTTTTAGCTTTTTACCAAGAGTCGCATTGCTATAGTTGTACAGGCTTGCTTCTGCATCCTCTGCTCTATTCCTCTGAACAGTGTGCCCAAACTGTGTGCCGGCAGCATTCAGCTCCTCTTGGCACTCCGCCTTTGCAGTAAATTTGAAATCAGGTGGTGTGCTGCCCCCAGGCTTGTTCTTCTTGCTCAGAATTGTTGTGGCTACAGTGAATCTTTGTGTCTCCATAGAGATTGTAGGATAGTATTTTTCCTTGTCCTGAGTAGAGTGTCTCTGAAATTTCTTTTTTGTTTGTTTGTTTCATTCAAACCTTCATTGGTACGTTACATATACACATCACGATTGCACTCAACAGGGAGAATTTGTACCAGTCTATGACACAACTTAATTCTCATTTTTCCCATTCCCTTACCCACCCTACAACCCCCACCCCATATACATAAGCTTTGTTTCCTTTCTTTTTTATTATCATCTCATTATTTTTGATCACTATTGGCAACATGACCTTTTAAAAATTTATCTTTATGGATCCTTGAACATAGGAGATCTTTCTATTTTCTAAGGTCTTCAATGTCTTGGTTCAGTGCTAGGACTTTTCATTGCAGGGGTCTTTTACTTCCTTGGTTAGGTATAGCCCTTGTATTTCATTTTGATTTTGATAATTCATCCACTCTTGATCATGAATTAGTAGAAAGGACCCATGATTTACGAAGTTTCAACTTATAATTTTGTTTAATCTTACCACAGTATGAAAAAGATGTGCATTCAGTAGAAATTATACTTTGAAACTGGAGTTGAAGTCTCTGTCCAGGTGAGTGACACATGCGGGGTAATCGGTGGCAAATTGTCTGCTGTGCCAGCGAGGGAGTCTTGGGACCCCAGGACCATGAGGGCCAATGAGCAGTACCCAGCTCCCAGCCTTCAGGAGGGGCAGCTCCCAGCCTTCGGCACCAGGGACCAGCTTTGTGGAAGACGATCTTTCTGTGCATTGTGGGAGGGGAAGAATGGTTTCAGTATGACTATTGCATATTTTATTTGTATTATTAGCACATTGAAATATATAATGAAATTATTTTACAGCTTGACGTAAGAGCAGAATCAGTTGAATCCCTGAGGTTGTTTTTCGTGCACTAAATAGTCTATCTGGGGCGGTAGAGAGAGTGACCCAGAGTGTCCTGTTTACGTCCGGTCTACTCCACGGTCTTGTTTTGGTTACTGTCACTGCAGAGAAACCTGCTTCACAAAGATAGGAGAGTAGAAATGGAAGCAGCTTTCCAGTGCTTTTGTGGAGTCTCTGGGGACTCTGCCTTGACTCTAACCCAGAATGCATGGAGATCTGAAGTCTCAAAGACACTCTTAAGGCCACCAGCATTGTGATCACAAGCAGCTCGTCCTTCTGCAGTGTGAACAAAAGGGATTCCCCGGTTAGTTCACCAGTGGGCCGAGGATCTGCTCCTCCTTGATCAGGGCCCTTTTGTGTTCGGAGTAATGGCCGAGGAAGGTGATCACACACAGCGTGACCCCGGCTCAGCGTCCTTCGAAATCTGTCAGTGTTTGAAACATGTCAAAAATCCCAGGGTTCCTGTGTTGCCTCCATAATTCCAGTTTGACTTTGATGCACCCTCTTCACCATTGCCTCACACACAGGCTGAAGTGACAGGCTGAGTTTTCAGAGTGGATTGACTATGTCCCACAAATAAGCAAGTTTTGAGCTCATTCTGTGTCAGTGAAATACGTGGCCGGTGATTACTGATTTTCTAAAAGCAATCCACGGGACACCTCTTGGAACTCAAAACTCCTGACCAGTGACCTCCACCTCCAGAAGGTCATCTCTCCTGTGTGTCTAAGAGAAGACAAGCGTGCTTCAGGTCCACCTTTCACACAGTTGTGTGAACGGGTGTCAGTCGGACACACACTTAACGCAGCTGACAGTTCTAATCACATCCTGCAGAACGTTGCTCTGCTTGGATGACATTTTCCAGCAAGCCACCATTTCTCTGTGGATGACACAGCTCACAGACTCACATTCAGAAGTGGCCTCTTCGACCTTAGCAGTGGAATTAAAGCTGTCCAGCGTGGCAACCACTCCATCTGGACACATAGTGACACAAATGACCCACTCCATTTTCCTGATATGCAGTCCTTTAAAGGTCCCAATACTACTGCAGCTGTGGTTTGGGTTGGCAACTAACAGATACATAACATATCTTCATGCACATCCTCCTGAGAAATTTAAACCACGCAGAAACAAACAATGTTGCTCTGTTGTCAAAACTAGTGGACTCCTCAGCCTGGACTCCATGCTGACTCATTGGTCCTCTTTATCAATTGCGCCTTGACATCCTCAGCTATTTCATCAACACCCCTGGCTACGGTGCCAGCCAAGAGCAACCTGTGCTACATTTTGAGCTGCAGCCTGTCCTAAAAGTTCTTGACAAATGTCTTTACCAGTGGGCAGGATCTAGTCTTTGCCAGTAGTAAAAGGCTTCTTAGCTTTACATGCAGTTAGCCATTGAGGCTGATGCTCTCAGAGCAGATACAATGAGGTGGTTACCTTCAATCATTGCTTCTGATCTTTGTCCAAGTTTGTTTCTCCTTTTGAAAAACTTCAAAGGCTTGGTATTTTTTTAATGCAGGTGCTTGTTTTTCATGTGGTATTTGGGAACCACACTACTGATTATCCCCAGAGGAGGCCGTGAGCATGCAGGCTCTGAAGAGTTAACACAACACTGTTTAGAGAAGTGTGACCAGCCTAAGCCCGTGTACTTTTACTCAAATACCATTCCCAGCGTTAAAACTTTCCTTATTGAAAAGACAAGGTTAGTTATTACTACAACCTCTATTTGTCTGTTCTGTTCCTACTTCAAAAATGCTTTGTCTTTTCCCTTCCAAGCTCACCTGCATCAGTAATATGTCCATAGCAACTCTATGTCCTCTCACTAGCTCCTTTAGCTTAATCTAGTTATAATGTTGCCAATAAGCATCAGCAGCTCTGGGTGTTCAGGGCTTGGCCTGCTCAGTATGGCCTGCATGAGCATTTGTCATCCTGGCTCCTACTTCTCTGTCTCTTTTCATTCTGTCTTTGAGTTTTTCTTTTAACAGTGCATCATAGCACTGAGCAGGAGGTCAGAACCCCCTGTAGAATTCTGATAATAGTGAAGCAATTTTAAAGGTATTGTGAGTTTGTTGGAGAGCTGGCCACCACCTGCCATGCAGAGGGCTTTAAGAGTGTGAACCACCTGTGCAGTGGGATTATAATTTAAGAAGGACTCTTGGTTTTCTTCCAAGTGTGTGTATCTTTTCGTCGGGAGTCTTAGAGTCTTGTGCCGTCATCATTGGATCCTCCTCCTTTTTGAAAGCAGCTCTTCCCCGACATTAGTTTTTCAGTCATCTTGGCTGGGGTTAGCTCTGACATTAACAAAACTGGCTGACACACACGGGCAGGGCAGGGAGCAGGAGCAGTCAGACCTGGCAAATAAAGTATTGGGTGGACTAAAGTAAATATCAGATTCAGACTTCAAGGTGGCTGCCAGCTGTGGTTGTACAATTGGATACATAAATTTAGCACTACTATAAAGCCTGTCCTTACACGGCACTTAATTGTCACTCGCCACTCACTGGGAAGGATTTGATATGAGTCTCTAAGCAGTGGATTCTTATGGTTTCTGTGCAGTCAAACCTCTCTGCTAATGTTAACCTGTATTTGCAGCTGCTCCCCAGGGCTAGCATCACAGCCCAGCTCCGCCTCAGATCGTCAGGCATTGGATTCTCGTAGGACGATGCAGTCTGGATCTCTCACACGTGCAGTTCACCAAACGCTTACACTTTGACAAGACCTGATGAAGCTGCTGCTCTGACAGGAGGGAGAGCGCAGAAGGTAATATGCATGACAGAGGATGGCTGTGAATACTGAGGAAGCTCCACTGCTGCCCCACCTTTTATCTCCGTGTGTGGCCAGGTTCCCTTGTCAGGGACCTCTGCTCTGCGGTGCACTATATTGCTAAGACAGGCTTTTTAGCAGGTTAGGTAAGTTAAATGAATTTTTGACTTAGGATATTTGAATTCCAGTGGGTTTATCAGGACATCATAAGTCAAGGAGCATCTGCATAGCAAGTTAGGATTAGACACCTAGACAGTTCCAAGGGAATAAGATACAGAAAAGTCATGGTAGCCACAGTAACAGCATCCTGCATGCGTTTGCCACTCATCCCAGACACCTACGACCATCATACCACTCATGACCAGCAGCACTTTCCATATGTCACTGTTAGGACTTGAGATGTGACAACTCTCCTGGGCTCCTCAGGAGGACTGAGTGCACGCACACAAGGCTTGAAAATGGCAAAGGAGGCAGACAGCAGGTGCAATGACAGGAGCAGGGAGTGGGTGATGTCACGTGACAGGGGCGCTGTCTCCACTGCTGGCTCTGAGGCTGGAGCAAGAGAGCAGGTGCAATGACAGGAGCAGGGAGTGGGTGATGTCACGTGACAGGGGCGCTGTCTCCACTGCTGGCTCTGAAGCTGGAGCATGAGTCAAGGAGCACTGACAGTTTTAATAAACCAGAAAGGGGAAGAAACCAGATTTCCCTCCAGGGCTTCCAGAAAGGAACTCAGCTTTGCTGACATTTTAAATTGTTTTATATGCAAGCTACTTCTGTTAGTACACGTTTATAGTACATAATGACACACTCATGTGGAGTTGACATGTTACCTAAAATCTCTTTACTCTTTTCCATCTTCTTTTGCTCCCCTCCACTTTTTGATCCCTTTCCCTTGTGGAAAAGATCTATCTCCCTACTTGCTTTTATCCTGTTTTTATTTTGCTCTTTACTTGTAATTTGGGGTTCTCATATAAGGGAAACCATGTGATATTTAAGCAGTGTGACTGATTTATGCCACATAACACTATGATGATATCTGAATTTTAGGTCAGCAAGGCAAGTGCTGGACTTTCCACCTACAGAGCTGGAAGATGATAAACGTGCAATGCTTTAAGCCACTGAATTTGGGGTCATTTGTCATAGCAAATCTTTGAAAGAAAATGTTCAGACCATCTGAAGTCTGGAAATGAACCCGGGAAGACAGACTACGGTGAGTGAATTGAGCCCGGGGTGCCCAGAAGTAGACACCGGGAACTTGTGGAAGAAATGTGGGATGAGGCAGTGGAAGCTGGAAAGGCCGCCATCTGGTGCAGATGTCTGTTGACCTTCCTGTGGGAAGACCATCTGTGGGGAGCAGGGCCTGCAGGGTTCTGGAGGACAGAGGACCCCAGAGAAGCACATGTGAGGGGTATGCTTGGCCCCCCACACAGTGCTGGACCCCGGGGCTTCTCTGAATTGCTTCCTGTCCAGGTCCTTAGCCTCACACTGGAGTCTGTCTGCTGAGTGAGCACATGGCTTGGGATGGCAGATGATGACCAACTGAGTGACATTAACCCTTCTAGAAAGATCACTGGACATATATGGAAATTATGGGTATCTTTGTGCTCTGCAGAGGTTGTATGTATTTTTTAATAAATCAAAAATTCATGGTGCCCATATGCTGAACAAGTCTGTCAACACCATTTTCTCAGCAGGATGTGCTCACTTCCTGTCCCTGTGTTACATTTTGGCAACTATGACAACATTTGGAACTTTCTCACAATTATTGCATCTATCACGGTACTTTGTGATCAATGATCTTGGATGTTACCATTGAATTTTTTGGGAATCCACAAATTGTGCTGATATACAACACTGTATCACTTCCTATGCATAAGCAAAGAAAGTGGTTTCATGAGATGGAAACCACTTGTGACAAAGATGCCACCAGTATTGTTGAAATGACACCCAAAGATATTGTGTACACGTGGGTGATAAGGAGAAACAGGACTGAGTGTGGTCAGTTCTCCCCTCTCCCTTAAAACTCTCAGTAATATATAGCATCTGAATCAGGACCTTTGTGGCATGAACTTTTCGAGCGATTGGTCTCGTGGACCAGTGCCATGAAGGAGCCCCGTTCACCCTCCCTACGCTCTTCTGAACACCTAAGTGTAGATGGACAGTCATTCCTACCAGGGTGCAGTAACAAAAAGTGCCGTGAACACAGAATTCTAGTAAAAAGCCAAGAATGTGACTGCAAACAGCCACTGACAATTCTTAGTTAATCTTGGGAATGACCCCCATGAACACGCCCTATCACTGACAGCATCGCCCTTGCTCTGCGGGTACCTGAGGCTTAGGAAGGCACTTGCCTCAATTTGCAACTCTGTGGTTGTCCAGCGCCCCAGGGGCTCAGCGGCTCTCACCTACATCCTGCCACGGGCAGAGCATCGCCTCCTCCTCAGACTGAAAGGGCACTTAGCTGCCCTGAATGCCCTCTCTGGTAGAAAATCCTCCCTGGCACATCTTGGGGGAGGAGACCCCCGACTGCCACCCTTAAGAGTAGCACACAAAGTGACCTGTGTCATCGGACTCTTGTAACCTACAGGATTAAAAAAAGGGGAAAAAAGCTCACTTCCTGTTCTTATGACACTGTCTTGTCTCCTTTTATTTCTGCTTCACCTCTGCCTTGTGCCCTTTGTTTACGAGAAATACACTCTCATCTCAAAAGGCTTTGTGTGGTACTGCTCCGAGCTGGGCTCTGTCCCTCTGGTCTGCCTCGTGTGCACTGTGGCTGCCTGTAATTGCCAGTCAAGGAAGCCGCCTGGTGGATGAGAGTGACTGGAATTCTCTTTTCTCAGCTGCCCCAAATCTGAGGAATCTGGTAGGTTTTGTTCAAGTGCTTACTTCTCATAGAAGTAGAATCTATTCCACTGATTCAGACAGCAGGACATAAAAATACTAAGGAGTGGGAAAGGAAAGGAGGCGGGGGTAGAGAGGGGTGGGGAATGAAGGGGAACAGCGAAGTTTAAAAGGGTAACTTCCAAAAGAGGAGGAAGACACGTTAGAAGCACTATTACTAGCAACAAACTGCGATGGAGTCTGGACCTTCGGTCCCTCTTCAGACCCAAACTAGCCTTGTGGAGTTCAGATCTCTGCTCCAGACAGGGCCACGTCCAAGGGCTACTCTGGTTATTTCATCAGGGACGTGGCCAGCGGCATGGAGAAGACTACAGCACAGGGACCTGGGTGCAGACTGTGGGGCTGCTGGGTGAGCTCGGCCTTCTCTCCTGACATGTGGCACTGGGGCTGAGTGCCTTCATGCTCTCCACATGGCCATCTACATCTTTTTCTTTTTAACTGGAGCCTGTGGCTGCCCAAAACGTCAATGATTGTCAACTATTGCTGTCCACCAGCTGTCCGAGTCTGCAGAGATCAAGGGAAAATGAACCACTACACAAAAAGCCACAAAAACAGACACTGATCCGAACTCGAAGGTGAGGTATGTGAAATTGTGTATAAACTGTCTGGATAATTGGAAGCACCAATGTCGGACACTACAGCTTCTGTCCTCTCTTGTCCTATTCCCAACTTCTAATTAACTTTCAGAAGGAAGGTATGTACCCTTAGAGCCAGGCAGGACTACATTCAAACCCTGCCTTTTAAAAGAATGTTTATTTCAGAGCAGTTACATTTTCTGTGTTGCCCTTTCTTTACCTGCAAAATGGAGAAAAAATTCCTTTGAAGTACTGTACTAAGAATTGAATGAAGTTGTCTATATAAAAGCCACGTGGAACAGGATCTGACATTTTCTTATTCAAAGGCTCTTTTCTGCCTGGAATTGCTTGGGCATTTTTGAGTTAGAATCGCAGATTTCCACATTTTCAGCTTAAATGATCCAAGTCATTTCTCCCTTGAGCCTGTTCTGTCACCTCAGCCCCCTCTCTTGCTGAAGGCCCTTGGCTTGGAGAAGCTAGACCTTCCCCTGTCTCTGGCCTGTGATTCCCTCCCTGACCCTCTTTTGCTTTCTGCCCACTTGCTAGTGAGACTCAGATCCAAAGGCTCCTGACCACTTTGCTTCCATCTGGATGTGTGGTGGGAGCCCCGGGGGCTCACCCGGGGTAAGAGGGTTGGGCTCAGGTGTCTTGTCCCCGGCTCCCCCCTGGGTGCTCACCTTGGTCAGCTGCTCCCTCATCTGAAGACCACCGTGCTCCCCCGTATGAGACTTCCCCCTCCAGCATCAGAAGAGATTCTAGGCTGTGGCCCTCTTGACCAACCAACCACAAACTCCTCCGCAGTTCCTTACAGTCACACTGTCCTTTGCTGGTACTCTTGTAAGTGAGTCCTTTCTGAGAGAGGGAGGGGGGAGAACAAAAGAGGGAAGAAGGGAAGAAGGAAACAAGGAGAGAGAAACAGGAAGGAAGAAAAGAAAACCAAAAAGCAGTAGGAAGCAAAAAAGAGAAAAATCTCTTCGAATTATTCTGAATTAAAAGAGCACTTGTTCCCTGCAGAAATTTTGGTTCAAGTCCATTTTCTGTTCTGGTTGTTGAATCAAGACTCCGAAAGTCATTTTCATCTGCAGTCATCGAGCCCTGCAGGGTTCTGGAGACGGTGTCTCCCTTCGCACCCAGTGATTGTCTTATTAACTCACATCTTGGTCTGAACTTCGCGATGTCTTTTCGTGGTTTTCTTCTCCCTGTTTTTTACTCCATTTAGTTTATCCTTTACATTCCCTTCAGGGAAGGTCTGCAGGTCCTTCTCTAAATTCCAGGCTCAGAAGAGCCAATCTCCAAGCTCCCCAGGCTGGCGCATGCAGCCCATCACCAGGAGACCCTGACTGGCTGCCCACGTCTCTACATGCCTTCTCTTCCGCTCCCATGAGCCACTCTGACCATAGCAAACCCTGTGAGTCTCGGGGCAGGGGACCAGGGTGGAGAGCAGCGCAGAGACAAATGTGCTTCTGGTTCTCACTCTGCTGGGTGGCATCTGCCCTGAGATGCAGAGACCTGAGACACAGAAACTGTAAACCTGCTCGGCCGGCTCCTTCCTTATAAAGGTGCCACCACACAGCCACGGGGTTATATAAAAACAGGTTTGGCTGTACATGACTTCAAAACATAAGTCAGCTTCTTCAGCTGCTGCTCAGATGGAGAAATTAACTCTTGTTTCAGTACTGGGAAAGTCTTGCTGGACAGAAGAGGAGATCACGTGTCATTCTGCTCAGAGCTCCCTAGTGAGCTGCCCCCTCTCTGCTGACGCACAGGCCTGGCAGACCTGGAACAGCCCACACTTGAGCAGGCTGGCATGCTCTGCTCACGCTACCCACCTGCCCAGCCCGTCTTTCTGCTCTTCGTATCCACAACCTACCCATTCTCTGATCCTCAGCGTAAAGCAGGCAAGTACACCTTTCTTTCGTCTTTGAAGCAGGTTAGGCTGTACTTCAACTGCCATACCCATTTCATGTTTATACTAGATGACTCCCCACTGGGCGGTCCTCAGGGACAGAAATCAGTGTACGTTGCTCTTCCTTGTCACCTGCCATCGTTGTGCTAGAGTTTGGGGTAAGAACATACCCTCACACCTAGAACTAGGTGCTCAGCAGTGCCAGTGGGCGGTCACTTCCTGAACAGGTCCTGCCCTCTGCTCCATGACCGGAGAGACCCTCCAGACACCTCTCCCCACTCTGGCCCAGTAGCCAGCGTGCTTACGGTGTCAGGCCAGGCGATCCTCTCAGAGGCTGCAGTGGCAAATCACCTCCTTTCAGGGCTCTCTCTCTGACTGAAAGTTCAATACGAAGCATCATACAGCACCACTGAGATCCTGGGGTGGAACTTGGTAGAATCGCGCCTTGCTGACGTGAAAGTTAGAGTCCATGCAAACCTGAAGCATGAAACCAGAGAGGCTTAACAAGTGAAGCGTGGAGTGGCTTGGCTCACAGACTTTGGACCATGAAATACCTAGTACTGAGCACCGCATAAGCCTTACCATGCCTCACTGCAGGAGGCAGGAGGGAGAAGTGTCACAGGAGCCCAGCAAGATGCAGGCCGTGGAAGTGGGGGTCTGCACTGCAGAAGATGCAGCCATTGGTGAGGGAGGAGCAAGAGGGACAAGTGCCCCAAATGTTCTCCCCTGCTTTTGATTTCACTAGTGCTTCCTAAAGGACGCATCTGATTGCAAGACAACAAACCGTGGGTCTCTGGGGAGGTGGCCCGCAGACGCTGGGTTTTAGGGGACAGAGACTAGAGAGAAGAATGGGGTAGATCTGAAGGTGTAACTAGGGGATAACAGAGAGAGGCCACTACAGAATCATTCTGAATAATCAGCTATGCATCACTGAATGCCTGGCACCCTGAGGGCTGTTACAGACTGACCTGAGTCCTTCCTTGAATTCAGGTATTGAGGCCTTAGTTTCCCATGTCGGGGTTATTTGGAGATGGGCCCATGATGAACAAATTAAGGTTCAATGCATAAGGCTGGGGATACAACCCAGTGGAACCATTGTCTTTATAACTGGAATAGACAAGAGAAAGCTCTGTCCCCCTGTGCAGCACAGGGAGAAAGTAGCTATTTCTAATCAGGGAAGAGAGGTCCCACTAGAAACTGACCATGAACCCTCAGACCTCCAGCGCCCAGAGCCACCAAGCCTATGGCAGTTTATAATGGACCTCCAGAGACTAGTAAAGGGTCCTTCAAAGGAGATTGCAGGGGCAGTGAGAAGGGGAGGCAGGCAGGGACGTAGGGGATGTGGCATGGCTGACGTGGAAGATGACTATAGAACGAGTACCTGCTTAGGGTAATTGCTCTGTAAAAAGTCTTTGCAGGTGCAGAACAGTTATTCTCAGAGACCTACTCATATGCATTCACTGTAAAGCTCCTGGACTATGAAGTTCAGCTCACACTAGCAACAGATCACCCTAGCAACAAAGCCTAAGACCCTGATTGGCTTAGAACTCCCATAAGAATGGGCAGAGCAAAGACCCCATGCTAAGAAGCTCCTCTTGAGCTTCATCCTGCTGTACAGCTCGCTGTTCAGCAGTTCTGTCCTTGCCTTTGCAGTTGCATTAATCAGTGTTTGGAAGGGAACAGATTTAATGCAGGGCACAGAAACTTCCAAGCGTAGCTTACAATATCTGCCCACAGAGCCAGATGCAGAACAGTCTAAGAGATCCATCCCCCTGCTAGAGAACTGAAGAGTCCAGTTGAAGGCCTAGAGCCCATGGCAGTGTGCCACACAAGACCTATCAGGGGTTTGAAACTCTTCCGTGGAAGACTGAAGGGTTTATACCAGAAGGCCTGAGGGCTCATGGTGGAGGCTAAGTCTGCACAGTGGACCAGAAGACTGATGCTGGAAGTTGAACAAGCTGTGCTGAGAAGCAGGAGGTGTCACTCAAGGTGAAGGTGAAGACCAGAGCTCCACCCCCAGGGAGAGCTGGCATCCAGGCAGAGGTGGAGACCAGAGCTCAGGTGGACAGGACACTGGAGCTTCTCCCAAGACAAGCAGCCAGAACAAAATCAGCAGCGGTGAAGCTCCTCTAAGAGAAATCAGCGCACTCACCCCCACCCTCGTGCTGTTCTGATGTTCCAACAGTGGTTCTCCTTAGTGGGTCCTCTGCACCCGAGCATGCTGACTCAGTTCGCTGGGTGCTCCCAGTCGGCCTGACTAGTAGCTGATCAGCCGTCACAGCGATATCACACGGAGCCTCTGCCTCACGCTGCTTTCACTTTGAGCTCCCCATTCTGCACCCCAGACAACCCGAGCTCTTCATTTTTCCCGTGGGGATCTTTGGCATTGAGTCAGCTTTGCTTGACTCCCCGATTCTTTGCCAGAGGGTAGGACCCAAAGTTCAGAGATCTTACCAGGGGAGATCCGGGTCCCCAGACCCTCCCTCCCCGGGAGGTTACATTTGGTGCATTGGCTGGAAACTATGGGAAAGGCCCCTGCAGCCCCTAGACTTGGTCAGGACAGCCAGCCTCAGTGGAGGTGGGCACAGGAAGACACTGCCCTCTTTCTGGCTCTCGGGTATAAGGGTCCCTCGGGACTGAGGCAGGTAGGTTCTCAGGGTGAAAGTCTTAGGAAACAGAGGGCTAAAACCTTAAAGGCGTCTATTTTCCCTTCTTTTCCTGAAAGAGATTGGGGCTAGAAGATCAACACCTCTCCAGTCACTTTTAGAATTCTTACTTGAACACTGCAGAGAATTAGAACCCTAGACTCTCAGGGGAAGGGCTTCACGTTATTTACTATTTTATTACTGGATAAAGATGACTATGTCTGACTGAAAGATTGTTCTTTAGAAAGTTAAACATTTAAACAATGATGTAACAAGGAGAGCCAGTGCTTTGATCCTGACCTTCCAAGGTCCACAAGGAGCCCTGGGTAGGAGAAGATCTTTCCTGTAAGACTCTGTAACTTTAACAAATCGCCTAACTTCCTGAGCAAGAGATCGGTGCATCCTGAAAAGCAGAAACCAAGCTTTGCACAGTATGCTAATAAGAAGGGTCACCAAAAGCCACAAAGTCAAGCAAGACCACCAGCTGTCCTGGCGGCTGGCACTGACAGAGGACGTGAGAGGCTCTGCACTGTCCCACAAGTAAGTCTAGGAGAGCCTTAGCTGCCCTTGATATTCCACAAAAGGTTAATTTTGATCAATACTGCTTTCACTTTGACTTGGTCTTGAACATCCAGCAGAGACAGTATAACCAAAGATAATACTGTTCTACACTACACAAGAAGAGGGTCTAATCACTCACCCCTAATAGCAGTTTTTAGTTACCTCTGCAGACAAGTCTGGGGATCAGACAGCTACAACTGTCCTCTCCATTTTAGTGCTCCTGCTTCAGTCCTACGTGCTTTAATCTCTTCATAGGTTTGTTATTTTTTCACATAAAAGTTTCCAAACTTCAAGCCATCACACAAACAGGCCTCTGCCCTCAGCAAATGAGCTGACAGCCAAGTTGTAGACTTCCTCCTACATTACTGCTGTCACGGGGTCCTTGTTGACCTTGGAAGCCCGAGGTCAAGACAACGGCTGTCCTCTTAGCACTGCTGCCTCTCTGTCCTTTGGGCTGCTGGACACTGGGGTCTGGAGAACCCGCTTCCGAGTCCAGAGCAGAGAAAGCACCAGTGGTATTGTTAGATAAATGATAGGACACAGACTGCCTGAATTTGCTGGTTCTGGTGGGGACCCCCTGCAGTAACTGCAAAGGAGAGGCTGGATCCAGTGTACGGAACTGGATCTTTTACAGATAGAGAGGGACACACTTAGGTGGGGTGACTCAAAGTGGGGGCTGTGAGGTTGGGGAACAAGATGGCGGAGCGTGTGGCTGTAACAGCAGGTGCTGTGATCTGGCGGGGGTGCGTGTGTGTCCTGTCCGACCCACTCCAGGATGCAGGCACGGGCTGTGACTGTTCTTGGGGCTCAGGAATTCAGGAGGCTGGGGTCGCCTGCACATAGGAGTCAGACCTGTCGGGTATGATGAGAGCGAATTTTCCTGAAGCTTTAGCTGAGCGTGTGAGCATCTATGAGTGAAGGAAAATACTTTGTCAAGCAGAGCACATTTTAAATATAGACAGAGACCAAGTGGGAATAAAGACTCACTACTGTGATAAGAAAAAAATATATATCTGTTATATGTATAAAATATATACACATATCAAATGCTTCCTTTTCATCTCTGGTCTCTGAGACATTCAGAAGGATGAGATTATAGAGAATCCCCAAAATTTGCCAGTGATATTCATCATTTCACCATTTTGGTTAAAAAATATGAGGCTGATAGACAGACACCAATATTCGAGGAGCCAGGCACATTCTGGGTGATGTGGGCCCACCCGATGGAGACCACGTGGCTGTCTGTGAAGTGGTCTCATGAGTGGGCCCTCACCACGGTGAATTCACTCTGCCCTGAATCCTAGACTTGTCATTGTCCTGGAGTCAAAGTGAATCAGAGGCACTGGCTCAAACTAACTGAATCAAAGTCAAAGCACATCAGAGGGTTGAGGCTTGATCAGTGCACAGCGGAAGATACTGTAATGCTTTGACAAGAAATCTCATTCCTCCTGCTCGGGGACAGCCTCTTCCTGAAGACGTCAGAATAATAACTCTAAGCTGGTGGTCAGGAAGGCACCGGAGCAGAGGGAGGTGGAGAGTCTGGAGATCTTATCCAGGCCATGGCGTGGGGTGATGAATCAGCCTACCTTTGGTACAGAACGCCTCTCTGGTAATTAAATTAAGGTTGTCTTGAAAACTCAGCGTCTCCCCAGCTTGGACAGTGCTGGAAAAACACTGGCAAAGGTCGTCCTGCTGTTTGGGCCCAGACTGCGCCCGGGGTTAAACATGACAATCCCACCGACAGTCATTTCCATTCCTGTCCCCCCTCGTTAGACCAGGTCACCCTGTGCGGGAAAGGGGAGCAGCCCAAATCCATTGATCACATATTTACAGACAGGCTTGTGTTTACTCATCTCCACTGCTAAACATCACATGTGGATCGCACAAGTGAACCCTTATTTCCTCTATCTCTGCCTTCTTGGGGAACCCAGACTCCCTCATGCTCTCCCAGGGCACATGCACCGCACGGTGCCCCTTGGAGATCACGGGGAGCTGAGATGTGACATTTGTCAAAGAGCAAACGTCGTCTGTGCTTCGCCTGCAGCAGGGACCGTGGGCAGGGTATCGTTTGTGGCTCGCTGTGAGCAGAGGACATCCACCAAAGGTTAGAGGGTGTTATTTGAAAACAATATTCTTTAAATAAACATCCTAATAAATTTATAAAATCAATTTCCCAAATGGATGACGCAGGTTAAAAATATAACAGGCACACGAAGGTTTAAGTAAATTCCTGCCAGACCTTTGTAGGTCACTGGTGGGAAGGCGGTACCTGGAGGTCACCCTCGGCCTCTGCTCCATGAATGGTGCCATGGACGACCGCTCTGCACCAACTGAAGAAGTGGTACTGGCCCAGAAGGACGGACCGTGACCCCGAAGTGATTTCTGCCTGTCCTCTCACTCTTAGACAATGGCAGCTCCTGAAAACCAGACAGACCTGTGAGGCTGAAGACTGCAGAAGTTGCTCCGGAGAAGCGCTCTCACAAGGAGACAATTGCAAGAGGGTCTTGGCAAGTCCTACCAGCTGCCCCGGCACTGCATGGCTTGTAGAACTGAACGGTGAGGGGCTTATTAACCCCCGTATCCTCCCAGCTGGTCAGTAACTGGGTGAGAAGGCTTCCAGGGCATCTGGATGACCTGTGGAAAGTGGCTTTCTTTGTTGTGGGAAAGTCCTAGGGAGAAGATGGGAAGGCAGCTGTTAGTAGGAACGGCCCCAGGAGCGGGGAGGTCAGGTCCCCAGTCTGAAGAGTTCACCGGAGCCTCCCCTAGGGTGCTCACAGACCCTGACCGTTCTCAGTGTCTGGTCAGGCACCAAGGACAGGCCCCCTGCTGGGTCGGATTTGTTCCTGACCCGGGAGGTTCGCTGTCACAGCAGCCTTGAGAGAAAGACATCACCAGAGAGGCAGAAGGGTCATCTCACCCCGAGGACGGTAGGAGTCCAGTGGGCAGCACCTCCACCCACCCGCAGAGCCTGCCGCATTCTCCCTCTGTCCCCAGCCGGGTCCAGAGTGAGCGAGTGTGGCGGGGGCTGGAAGGCCGCTCTGGGGGTTGTGTGAGGAGAGATGGCCGTCGCTTACCCCAGGGACACCGCGTGGGGAGTGACGGAACTGCCAGGGAGCCAGCGTTTTGTTTGACTCGTTCCTTCCTTCACTTTCGTGCTCTGTAACTACTTGATTTTCTACCTTTTTCCCACTTATATATCAATCTATTGTCAAGAAGGACGTGGAATTTATTGTCGTTAAATTGTAGTACTCCAAATCGCTATTCCTTCCTCTCGAAATACTTAGCTCCACACGGCAACCAGCTGCGGGGTCAGGAGGTGCTGGCTATATTCTTCAAAGCCTAAGTCAGGGGCAGACAGAACTTCTGAGGGACACAGCAGAGACAGACAGATGTCTGACCAGGAGTCTGTTTTTCTCCTTTTTTTCTATGGAAATTCAGTTTTCTTTTCTGTAATCGTGTGCTTATTGAATGGCCACACTTCCAAGCCTTCTAGAAAGTTGGGCAAAATGAAGTTGGTTTAAGTAGCAATCACAGAAAAGAAGAGAGAGAGAGAGAGAGACTGTGATATCTAGCTGACCTATCTGGGTGGGCTGGTTTTATTTCTTGTTCAAAACCTCCTTACCTTCACCTTCCTCTTCTTTGGAACATGCAGATGTTAGCTCGAGAGTCAACAGTCCTTTGGACAACGAAGTCATCTTTAGGGTAAGAAAAAAGAAAAAGAAGCTCAGTATCTTGAAAACTCTAGAAGTGCTATATTAACACCCCCCCCCCCCGCGCCTTAATCAGATACTTGGGTTTTCTGCTGTAACAGTGGAAACAAAGCTGAATTGATACAGAAATTGGTTTCCAGGTGTGAGAATCTGGCAATAAGAGTAGTGGAAAATGTCAGCTTGACTGCCTGAAAGAAATGGGAAGGTCAGCACCAGGGATACAGCTCGTGCAGTCCGAGCACTGCACTGGCCTTGTTAATGCAGTGGAGAGACATTGGCAGTCGGTGCCTGCGAAATCAGGTCTCACCCTGATTGAACCATCAGGGAAATGGTAGGAAACAGAATGCTTCTGGTATATGCTGGTCTCTTCCTGCTGCTCGCTGCAGAGTCCTACAAGGAAAAGAGAAGCTCACAGCACCCCATCCTATAAGCAGAGAGAGAAAAATGCCAGTTTGCTTAGCGAGCTGCTTCCGCCTACAGTCTGCAATCTGGATTGCGCGGGAGTGTCATAATTTAAGCCTTGCACAGCTGAAAAGGTTAAATGCGTTTGTATCCCAAACCGAAGCAGTTATAAATAGCAGCTGTAAAATTGCTGCCTTTCCAATAGATAAGACTGGTCTCCTCTCAAAGGGATTTAAGAAGTCTGAGAAATATGAGATTAAAGGTACTACATTTCCATGCAGACTCTTTGTTTCAGATGAGTCAAGGAAGCAACTGTTAATTTGAGAAAACAAGACACAGCAGAGTACAAAGGCCAGTAAATAAAAGATGAGGCCCTTTCTGAGTAGAAGCTCTAGCCTTGGCCTGTGATTACTTTTCAGGTGACTGAGTGGAAGCAAAAAGACTGGAGCTTTATTGAACTTATGAGAAACGAGAGCATACTAGTCGAAAGCCTAAATCTGATGGCCCGCAACCCACAGGCTTTCCATAAGCACAACCACTCCAAGGCCCGAGGCTGCACCCCTGCGGGCGGCTGTGGGAGTTCAGGTCCTGTGCAGCAGGGCGCAGCAGTGAGGGGCGCCAGAGGGCCCAGAGCGAGGAGGGCCAGGGTGGGGTTCCTCCTGGGCAGGACTGCCCCAGGCTGTCTGCTAAGCAAACCCATCCTGAGGAAATCCTCAGGCAGCATAGACATCCTGGCTATTTTTACCCAAAAGGTTTTGATAATCTCTATGGATCATCTCTCCCAGTCTCCACTTTTCTAGCTGGAGATTTCTGTTCACTGGTATGTTTTTATTATAATTTTCCCATTTCTTTGCCTTCACAGTGCTTTGGCAGCTTCAGTGGAAAAAAATGTGATGATTAAGCTTGCTGGTGCCAACCTGACTGGCAGAGGAACTTCAGGGAAGAGAGTGGCCTCTGCGCCACACTCTGCTCCATGCCTGTCCTCTCCTGGCCCTCCCACCCGACGACTCAGCTAAAGTCCCAGAGGTGAATTGTTTACCAGGTTATGCCCTAAGCATGTGAGTAATGGAGTAGGAAATAAAGTATTTGCTTAGATGCGGGCAATTTTACATCCATTGTTGGTAGTAAGATCAGAAACTGGGTCACCTGACTCCTAGGCTAGTGGAAAGGTCTAAGTTGTGGAAGTTGCTAGAAGTCAAGTCCTCATGGGCAGAGGCCTGGAAGGTAAGCCGACTTCTGCAGGAGAGACTTGGAAAACACAAAGTATGAACCTGAGCATGGGATACTGAAGGGGGGGCTTCCTGGGGCACAGCTCGAGGGAAACTAGAAGGACAGCCAAGGATGTTTTCATTTTTATAGAAAAAATACAATAGGAAGCCAGAGAATCCACTGAGCGCCATAAGAAATTAATGATTTAAAAATTACTATGAATGAGAATTTTGGAGGAATTTTTAAAATAGCTTTTGCAACAGGTGGCACATGTTATCTTTCGCCTGGCTGTGAGTGGAAATAAAAATACCTAAAGCAACCTGGAGAGGTAATTATGGGAAGCGCGAAGGGAGCAGAGAGCCAGGGGGTACAAGCTTCTGCTCAGTCTTGGACCACAGTGCGATGGTGGCGACACTGTGATGAGCATTTATTGAGCCTTAATTGTGACATTCCTCGTGGAATTTCCCTTAGTTATTTTTCCCATCAAAACTCTGTGTAGGAAATGCTGATATTCTATCTTTTTTACAGGTGAAGATTTGAGATTTAGAGAAGAGAAATTATTCTCTGGAGGAACGGTAGTTGGTGAAGTAATTAGCATTTGAATACAAGAAGTTGAACTTAAGGGTGTAATAAGCCAACAAATTCAATCCACAGCAGTGAGGCGGTACTTGAGAGGGAGAAATTGATGGCGGTGCCCTGGTCGTGCAGTGGATGAAAGGGATGTGTATGCTGACAAGGAGGGAGCTGGGACGCACGTGAGCCGGGCAGCACACTGTGCCTCTGACGCCTCAGCTCCTGACTCCCAGGAGACAGTGCGCCACAAACCTCTTTCTCCCGTGCAACTCCTCCCATCCAACGGGGGCTCCACCTCCTCCTGCTTGGCCTCAGGTGCATCCGCTCTGAGGCTGGAACTGGCCTGGGCAGGGCAGGGCCAGAGGAGCACTCTGCAGCCCAGCTGATAGAGCAGGAAGCTTTGCCATCTGTGGGACTAAGCCCAGGAGAGGCCCAGAACACCCTCAGGAAGAGGCAGAGGTAGAGAGAACAGTGAAATCTTTAGGCCCAGAAAATCAAGGCCACACAAAGGTGGCTGCAGCCAAAGTGGATTGGCAATGTAAGTAGTCGCCTTGAAGGCAACTTGGCTTCTGTGAGTCTGGAGGGGCCGTGGAGACAGCACTGGTCCTGCATGAAAGGCCAGGCAAGGACTGGAGCGGCTGGGAGCTATGTACTGTCCGAAAGGGCCAGACTCCGGGTCTCAGCTCGCCTGCCCTGCGACTCCAAGTCTCCTGAGATTCGCGGTTCTGCTGAAGCGTGCTTTACCACCGGCCATTGGCTTGTACCCCAGATATCCGCACCCACCCATGTGGCCCCTGGCTTCTCACACACCCGGGGCCTAGTCCCAGTTTTCCTATCTCCTTTGCCCTCTTAGTTCCATTTTTTCTTTTGCCCTTTCTCTTTCTCTTCCCTTTCCCCTCCCCTCTGCCCTTCCCAGCCCTTCTACTCTATTATTCTCTTCTTTTCTCCATCTTCCCCCCAATCATCCTTTTCTTTTGGATGGTACTTGTACTGAACCAGGACCACTCAGCTACATCACCACATCTTTTTCTTTGTTTATTCTGAGGTGGGATCTTGCCAAATTGCCCAAGTTTGACTTGAGCCTCTTGCCTCAGCCTCCCAGAGTGTGGGATTAAAGGTGATGGCCACCTTAGCTTCATTTCTATTGTCATCAATCATAGGCGTGTTCTGTGTGCAGAAGGAAATTGTCCTATGACAGTTGGGACTTCTGGAGCAGGAGTCAAAGCTGACAGAATTCACTGCTGCCCTAAGTGGCATTTTTGCCATCAAGTAAGTTCCGCACCTCGTTCTGCTCTGCGGGGTCCCGTAAGAACTAAGTTTTCTAGATTCTCTTGCTAATTTGCTGAGTCTGGACAGTAGGAGCCACTGATCAAGTAAAAGGAAGGAGACACCACCACCATGCTTTGAAAGCCTCTGGAAACGACTCTGTCTCCTCTCAACTCCAGCTCTGCTCACACCAGCCTTGCTGCACCCGGATGCTCTAGGAGCTCCAGTGGGATCTGTCTCACTGGGAAGACTTGGCTCCTAAGACCTCCTCACACCATTCTGTGCCCAGATTTCCCTCAGCCTCCATGCAGAACAGCTTGCTTTGATTACCAACTCAACCCCCAGCTTGGCTCTCCGAGTCTGCAGTGCTTGGTGTCTTTCTAACCACCTCCCATACTAAAAGTCTTCTATTAGTTCACACACACACACACACACACACACACACACACACACACACACACACACCTCAAGGGGTATAGGGAAAGGGGGAAAGTCAGCATTTTTCCTGGACATTGCAGCTGACTTTGGAGCTGCCAGTTGACTCCAGCATGGCTGTGACCTTCTCACAGCCAGGAGGTTTTGTGGCCACAGTGTCCCCAGAGATGTTCACTATGTCCTGGGCCCCATGTGGCCATGGAACCCAGACCCACCACGACCCAGATTTCCCAAGCTGAGGTGAGTTTGGGTCACCTTCCTTTTACATAAGGGACCCAGAAATGCTTTGTTTTCAGGAAATTCTTCGTTAAGATTCAAATACTGTCATAAAATATCTTCATCACAATAAAAATGCAAACTACAAAGTTGCTGTTCTGCACCACATCACAGAGGGATGCAGAGACATTATTCAAATGTGTTCAGGACAATTGCTGCATACACTTTTGCGGGCTGACGGCGACTTAAAAATAGCACATTCCATTAAAAGGGAAAAAGAAAGGACTCGTCGCTAACAAAATGAGTGACTCTCTCTGCCCTTCTTATACATGGACACCAGGCCTCTCCCCAGACCCATGCAGAGTTGTGGTTTTCCAGGAAGTGTCAGGGCCTGGAGCACAGGGCTGTGGCACCAAAGGACCCAGGAAAAGGCAGGAGAGATGGAGCCAGGGCAAAACATGCAGGGTCACAGCAGACTCCAGCCTCCTGCTGATCCTGCCCATGCCAGCTGACCTGCTGCTGCCTGAGTGATGCCAGCTCCGTGCGTTGTGGTGTGGAGTCAGAAAAGAGGAAGGAGATAAAGCAAAGGAAGATGCCTGAGGCATTGGCAGAAAGATCAAGTTGTCAGTGATTTCCTGTTCTCCTAACTTATGCATTTGTATTGCAAGTGGGGCATTCAGACCCTGAAGAACCAAGAATTGGCTTAGTCCCTCAGCAGGTGGCCGAGCACTTGAGACCCCAACCCAGGGCTTTCTGCTCCTGTTGGCTGCAGAGCCGAGCTGAGGGCAGGGCAGGCCTCAGAGTTTGGATTCTTCGGCCCCACGCAGGCAGGGCGGGCGGGCGGGGGAGTGTGCACAGGAGACAGACACTGGGGATGGGGCGCCAGGCCCTCTGCACTGGTTCTGTGGGGTGAAGGGGAAGCCCATAACCCCGCTGAGCTTTGCTTCCTCACGAGAAACTGGGACATAACCCATAGCTACATCCCAGGATGCTGTGGCATTAGAAGAACCGTGGGAAGTGTGACGTGTGTAGGTGTGAGACGAAGCAAGGACCAGCAGGGTCTCTCTGGAAGGGAAGCCACTGGAATGGGAGGTTTCTGAGTCAAAAGCGTTTCCTGTTGCAGCCCTACACTTCCGTTATCGAACAAATAAAATGCAGGGACCCATTTATTCAATGAGCCTGTGCTCCAGTGAACACCCTCTGTGAAGCGGCTGGTGGTCGAGGTCCGCTGTGGACGTCGGTGCCCTCTGCACGGCGTCCCCTGCCCTGCCCAGCGGCTTCTCCCGCAAAGGCTTCCCTGCTTCCCACCTCCTTCCGTCCCCGAGCTCAGGCCTTATTTCTGGAGAACAAGCTTTTTAAAGTAGAACAGCTCAGAAGTGGGGTTTAAGACACATAGTCATCTGCTCCAGGAGGAAAAAAAATCTAAAAACACATTTATAATCAGAGTCCCAGGCCTTCCTTGTGACTATGTTTATATCTCCATGTAGACACAGGATACACACGTCAGGTGGTGTACCAAGGAGTAAGCTGTGGTTTCACTGAGGTTGCCTGTAGGGTTGGAGACAAGTGTAAACAGCACTCCTGCCTCCGGGGCTCGCTCCACTGGGGCGCATCCCTGAAGGGGATTGGAGCCCAGCTCTTTGCAGGCCTCTCTTTTTCGAATCCTGGCCATGATGTATAGATCTGCTCCACCACACCCTTGCGCCATGCTGTGCTGTCCCCTCACAGGCCCAGAACATCAGGGCCAGTAATGGAGAGGAGACTGCAAGGATGACACAAAATCAGCCATCCGTCTTACCTATAAAGCCAGCTCTCTTGAGCCATGATGATGGACTGCTGGCCAGGGCAGCCTCGAAGCTCTGCTGTGATGTTTCATGATCTCGTCAGGTGCCCCCTCTGCCTGAGGAGACCCAGCCTGGCCCAGGCTGGCCGCAGCATGGCTCATTACCTGCTGTGAGTCTTACCAGCTCCTTGCCAGAGTGCCACAGACTCAGTGTTCTTTAAGGCCGTTTCCTTCATTCCCCTGGATTATAATTATGTTGGTTAGCTCTGAACGAAGAGTATTTAAACACTCTGGGACTGATGGGGGCGCGTGAATCATTTTCAAGAAGTACTAAAACTGGATGCTGCTGGATTGATCATTTCTTGGGCCATTGATAAGCTAATTACGCGTGAGTGAGCTGGAATTAGAAAATTTTCCTCCAGCTACAAGCAAGGCGATATGTCTGTGGGTCCCACTGAAATCTGCAGGGGGGTCAGCAGCTTTGGAACAGACTCAGCCGTCTGCTGAGAGCTTTGCGGAACAATCCTGGAGCCTGGCCTCATCTTAGGAGGAGGACGTAGGAGGTGGGGCTGGAACCGTCAGACTGAATGGCTGGTGACTGCGCTTCAGATCTCCAGAAGCTCACCAAGCTCATGGACTGCAGGGCTGTGTCTGGGCCACATGACCTGCCGGGAGGAACTCGAGCTGCCGGAGCAAAGCAGCACAATCTCCATCCCAGGGCCAAAGCACAGAGTCACTTGTAAAAATGTCTGCTTGTTGCAAAGGGCTGAGGGATCACCGTGAGCTTCAAATGTAGTGCTGGAGGTTCTGAGAGGAGCCAGTGAATCCATGTGAGTGGTTAATATCACTGTCACCAAGCGCAGCTCATCAGGGCCACAGCCCCTCCCACCACAAGTCCCGTCTTCCCTTCTCCCCATGAGGATCCTTTGGCAGGAAAGGCCCAGCAACAAATGCAGGTGCCAGGCCCCTAGACCAGCCACCCTCCAGAACTGTGATCCGGATGAACCTTCACGGGATGTAAATTATTCAGACTCCAGCACTCTATCATAGCAACAGAAAAGAGCAAAGACATGCACTTCTGACATAACATCCACTTCTGCGATGCACTCTGACGCCAGTTTCTGGCATCTAATTCAAGCCAGGCTGACTTGAAGTTGAAGTCTAAATTGAGAATCATGTAGGAGAAAGGACAGATACAGCTCAATTTATATAAAAATGTGGTCAGCGATCATTTATTGGAATGTGCTGAATTTGAATATAGAGCTTTCCAACCACTACTTGTATTTAAAATTTCTTACGACTATGACTTTCTTCATATTTACTGTGTTAATTAAACTCTGGTTTGCATGTATTTAATCTTTGCTTGGAGAAGCAAGAACATTTTGATTTAGAAGGCAGAAGGCATTTTTTCTTAGGACATCTCAATCTACTGACACTCTTAAGAATGTCAGTGTTTCGGGGCACAGGGCATCAGACAGGCCTCGATGATGAGCTGAGCCTGAATCTGTCCTGAGCGGGATTTTTTCTCTGAAAAATTGCTCCAGACAACTGACTTATAAAAGGCTGCTATCTCAGAGACTTATTTTTAAACACTATTTTTATTTTCAATTGGTACATAAACATACATATTTATGGAACACATTATGATATTTCTCTCTAGGTGTGTATACATATATATTTTTCTCTCTATGCATGTATATAATGACTAATAATCAAATCGTGATAATTAGTATTTTCATCACCTCAAATATTTATCATTTCTTTTTTCTTCTTTTGAGACAGGGTCTCACTTTGTGGTTCAGGCTGGCTCTGAGCTCACTATGTTGCCCAGGCTAGTCACAGCAATCCTCCTGTCTCTACCTCCGGAGTGCTGGGATTATAGGTATGAACCACCACATTCTGTACTGTAGTATATCATACTGACTGCTGGTGGGTGTGAGTCTCCATACCCCACATTGTTGTATGTGGTTACTGGGGATCAAACCTTGTCCTTTGTATTTGTAAGGCAGGCGCCAGAACCACTGGGCTAAATCCCTGGCCCCCTGTCATTTCTTTTTGTTGGGAATATTCAAGGACAGCCATTCTAGCTATTTTGGAATAGGAAATGAACTATAACTATTGCCACCCTAATGTGTCACAGAGCCTCAGACGATATTCTTTCTATCTGGCTATGATTGGCCCACTAACCAACATCTCAACCCCCTCCACACCCACTGCATTCTCCGGGAGCCACCATGGTAACTGCGTACATCTAACATCAGGCCTGAGCTTCTGTGTCTGACAGAGAACATATAGTGTTTTTCTTTCTGTGTTGAGTTTATTTATTATAATTTCCACTGTATTTATTTATGTTGCCCAGAATCATGTGATTCTATTACTTTTTATGGCTGAAGAATATTTCATTATGTACATCACATTTTCTTTATTCGTCTGTCAGTTGATAGTCTTTGAACTGTTCTTATTTCCTCACTGTTTTGAATACGCTGCAGTAAACATGGGGATGCAGATGTCTCTTTCACACCGTGGTCTCACTCCCTTTGAGTATACACGGTGGTGGGGTGGCTGGGTCACACGGTGCTTCTAGTTTTCATTTTTCAAGACCTTTCAGTACCGCAATAACGGCTGCATTTATGTACACTCCCAATGACAGTGCACTTCAGCTCCCTCCTTCTGCATCCAGAAGTTGATTTTTAAGTTGGGTGTGCTGGTCTATGAACAGAGTGCGTGTGCGTGTGTGTGTGTGTGTGTGTGTGTGCATGCACATGTGTGTGTGCTGCCTGTCAAACCCCTTTACAGACCCACCAAATTCTCACTCTCTCAGAAGCATGATCACCAAGTCATTGTTTTATTTTATAAAAGTCCTCCTACGAATATATTGCTCTCCATCTCTTATCAGATGAAAAACTGTTAGCCAGGAATCAAATGGTTTCAGCAGCACCTCTGCTCCCCGTAAAGAAACCTGCAGTGCCACCCATGAGCTCGTCTCTGCTGTGTGGAGTAAAAAGAAGCCCTGATGTTATATTTGTTTTCTATTTTAAAAGCAGCAAAAAGAAGTGGGGCGCAGAGAGTGGCCTCCTGATGACGCTCCCAAGCAGAGAGGTGGGCACGCTGCAGCCTCAGTGAAGTCAAGCTCAGCGCCTGGCGCTCAGCGCAGGGCTGGAGACAGCGCCTCCGGCACCGCTGAGGAGCTGGCCGCAGACAAAGGCTGGGCAGCGGTCTTCACCTCGCCCCTCCTAGAACTGCACATCTCGGCTTCTGGGAGGTATGATGAAGGAGAGAGATTGTTAGAAAAGCATGTGCCAATGAAATCACAAATCTAAAAATCACAAATCTAAATCTAAATCACAAATCTCTAAAAATACAAATAAAGAAAGGGAGGAAGGAAAAGGAAATTCATCTCTTTGATCGTGAGTCCCACAGCACAGCACTGCCAGGGTTAGAGCTGTCCTTGCTGCCCTCAGGTCTCATTCTGGACGTACAGAATGAATTTCGCCACGTCTGACTTACTGCTACGACGAGCCGGGAGCAGGTGGGCCAAAGTACCTGTCCACACAGGACTCCACACAAATTCCAGGCACCCCAGAATGTTACACTTCTGCATGGGGAGGGAGAGTAGTGTGATTTAGGAAGGTTTCCCTGCTCAGACTGGGCAGAGGGAACTTGGCAGATCTGTCCCTGGAACCAAATGAAGAGATGATTTAAGCTGACTTGCCGGGAGGGAAGATGATTGTTTGTATGCTTGGGAAGCCAGAGGTAGGAAGGGCTGAAAAATAAGATTGCTCATCTATGCAGTTCATAGTATCCACAGGGTAATGGAAAGTATCTGGGATCTGAAGGGAGAAAATCTCCAAGTGAGTCTCGGCAGTCCCACTGGAACATAATAGCTATGTGACCTTGGAATGACATTCCTACTTTCTGAAGCTCACTTTTTCCACTTGCGCACATAATGGAGGGAATAGTGTTCTATTTAGCCTCAAAATATTTTATGATAATCAAGTGAGAAAATTTATTAGCAACATTGTAAGAACTATAAATTGTTATGCAAATAAAAAGTTCATATGCACGTTGACATCATTTATAAGGGATGTAAGCCAACCAGGTGTTAATAAAGGGTCTAATTTCTAGTTTTTGAAAAATGAATTTTGAATAAGATCATTATTAAGACTTGGCTGATATATAGGTAGCTGCTTTTGCTACAGAACAAACCTATTATTTTGCTCCACTCCTGTTCATTAGTTGCATTCCATAGCATCCCTATTTGGATACTTAGCATGCAAATTGACAAATGTACCACTGTGCTAATTTAATTAGATTTAGAACAATATTTTCAACACATAATAACTTTCTAATTTGTAAATTTACATTTGGGGGTTTTTGAATTAGCATGGGTGAATAATAAAAATATTTCATAGTTACATAATGTTTCATAGTTTACCAAACACTTTTGCATATTTTAGCTCATTTTATTCTCTCAAAAACTCCATGGACCATATGAAACCTTAATTATAATATCTACTTTACATATAATAGATCCGAAACGTAGTGTAGGGTTCCCTAAGTCACATGGTGAGTGACCAGAAAGGAGAGGACACCTCTGCCTATTTTATATTGGTACACGTCTCCCAGTCCCAAGATTCTAACAACTGGCCCACACTGTGTAGGGAGATCTGGAGAATTCGTGGAACTGCCGAGTCATTCCCAGTAGAACAGAGGAAACAGCCACCTCTCTTCCTGACGAAGGGAAGAGACTGGGAAATGGCAGTCAGGCATCTGGGACTCCAGCTCTGTCTGGATAAGTGTTTGCTCACAAACAGTAGTCCAACATCCAGAGAGAAGGTACAATTATTGTGATGTCACAATCCCTTCCCAAAGTCACAATCATCGTACACTTGGTTGTGGAAATTTATTTGCCCGGGAAGACTGCCTGGCCAACCACAGGAAGTAAATCAGAAGGAAGGTGGGGAAAGGAGGTCATGGAGAGCACGGAAATGATCAAAGTCTGTTACATGTGTGTATATATATGCCAAAATGCAACCTACTAGAATGTAAAGCCAATATGCACTAAAAAACAGAAAAAAAATGAGAAAAAGCCATTGGAAGAGATTTGTCTTTCATTACCTGGTCTTGAAGAAGACCCAACACGATTCTGTTATGTTCTAACAGATTCACACACCCTGCCTTTGACTTGGAAGATACAACAAGGTTGTGGCCACCATGATTGGGGGTTGCGGGGTCATCTCCGAGTCTGGCTATCCCATACAAGGTGAAGATAAAGAGTTCGAGGATGTCACTGCTGCCACATCAGGGCACTTGCTCTTAGAGCACCGGTGATGGTCGTCTCTGGAGTCCAAGAAAGCAGCAAGATTTCAGCTCTTCTACCATGATAGCAAAGAAGAATAAGGGAATAGTCCTAAGACTCAGATGTCACAGCCGCAGGGAAGGGGGAGTCATTTACAGTTTAGGGTGCTGAAAGGCAGCTGGTCCTAAGACATCTCACAGCCACGGTGCGGATGCCCTTGCTGGATGCCAGGCAACGCAGGGCTGTAAACCAGCATGCTGGTCACTTGCAGATCATGAGCACTTTTATAGTGGATAATTGGCAGCCACCAAAATGTGTGAGATGGCTGAGCATTAGCAATAGCTACAAGCTGATAGAACTCAGAACTCAGCTCTAATCTTTCCCACATTTACACAACTACACGACGAACACTTGTGACGAACACAAGTCAGTACATAACAATTCATAATCCTCTACTATAAATAGGAGGAATTCCAGACTTCTACCCTAACAGATTTTCTGGTCTGTTCTGCATTAAAAATCACATCTGAGGCCATTAGGGCAAAATTTGAAAGGTAAGGTTCTTCTGTCATTAGTTATTATACAACAAAAGTTTCAAACTATAATCAAGGACTGTGCTGGGGAGGAACAGGGCCAGACAACGTCCCTGGTGCCATTCCCTGGGGAAAAGGTAACAAAGCTGGTTGGGGATTTCGGTAAAAAGGAGACATCTCCCTAAGTTATTCCCACCATACCACACCTTTCACATACCACTAGTTTCACCTGTGAGAACCCATATTCAATATTCACCGTGCTCATTCCTTTTCAAAGCTACTAATGTTGGTAGGAGATAATGGTAGCTGAAAAATCTGTATTATTCATGTTATTAATGTTATTCAAAGCATTTAGCCAAGTTCTGGAAATTAAATAAATATTATGTTTGTTCAGTTTAAATTGAAAAATATATGCACCTCCAAAGTGAGCCAGCCTCGGGCATTAGGGATGAATTTCAGAACTAGACAACTAATAAGTCCAGAACAGACTGGTAACGAAGCTATATCAGGCAGATGTGACTGTCCGTGAGTCACAGGGCCCACGGGGTTCGCACACCTCCTTCCCGCCTGCAGACAGGACAGGGACAAGCTGCAATATAAAAACGCTACGAAGAGCCTCAATTAAGTTCTCCACTTCATTAAGTTGAGGAAAAACTGCCGCAATTGCTCCATCAGTGTAAACTCTCTCCCAAGCTGTTTCTGGCTCTAAGTCTTATCGGTTCTCTCCGCCTCTGAGCACCGCAGCTCGGCCTGACCCAGGCAGAGGCTCGCCCCAGACTTATTACAATCCCTTTGGGGATCTTTAGGTAAGAAGCCTTTGTTTACGTTTTTTATTCCCTTGAAACGTTTTCCCAAATCAATCCTCCTCATGCGATCGCTGTGGTAATCAGCAGTCCTGCCCCCAGAGCCAGCAGCTGGGCCTGATCACCCATCTGCCGCCTTCCCGGGCTCCGCGTGTGCGTGTTCTGCTTCAGGCCCACTCGCGAGCGTATCACATTTCTATTTAGAAACTGCCTGCCGGTTATTTCTGGCTCCTTATCAGCATGCACTTCACTGGCCCTCAACACAGTAGTGGAGCTGCCCGGCCCTAGATGTCACCGGCCGCTGGCACTGGGCTTGGAGCCAGAGAGGGAGCAACACCCTGAGCCCTGGGTGCCCTGGGCTGAGGCTTCTCCCGAAAGCGCTCACACAACGGCGCCTGCTTTTGCAGTGCAGATGGGGTTTCCGCGCGAAACTCAGGGCAGCGCAGCAGCACTTGCCGAGCCCGGGTCATTCTGCAGCCATGTGTCTGGGGGGCAACCATCCAGATCTCCTTCTCCTTTCCTGGCGCACAGACACTATACTTTTGCATTGCTTCTAAGGATTTGTCTGAGCTAGGTATTTGCTACAACTGGACTCATACAACAGATCATTTCTGTCTCTAGCGCCTTTTACTATTTCAGTTTGAAAATTCATTCACAGAGCATACATGAGAAGGGCGTTACTTTTATTAACTGGCATCACTTGTTTTTATTTATGGGGTGCGCTGTTATGGCTTTTATGTAGATGTCTCTCCGGTGCCTGTCAGGTGGTTTTTGGAAACAGACCAGTGGGGCGCTGGAGCTGAAGCGCTCTAGGTGGTCGGGCCTGGTCAGGGAAGGGTGTGCCGGGCTGTGACCTGGCGGGTGTGTCTCCCAAAGTCCTGCCAGGCTCTGCCCTTCTCTCTGCTTCCTGGCTGTCAGGACCTGAGCAGCCTCCACCTCTACCCAGCCCCTCCCCCCTCCCGCTTTTGCCTGGCACCAGCTGGTGGACAGAACAGAGACCTTTGCAAGTACAGACATCCTCATAAGTGAAATAAATAGGTCACAGATGTGTAAATATCATATCTTTTTTCTGGTATGAGAAAGTGGAGATGTAAATGAGGTCTGGAATATATGGTTGATATTGTGAAATGAAACATATTTAAAAGGAAAGAGGGTGTAGGGGTAAAAAAATGAGGGGAAAAAGAATGTGATAGTAATAAAGAAAAAAGGAAACAAAGCTTGTCTACATAGGGGGTGGAGGGTTGCAGGGTGGGGGGGAAGGGGAAAAATGAGAATCAAATTCATGTCATATTCTGGTACAAACTCTCAGTGTTGAATGCGACGATGATGTGTATTCATAGTGTACCAATACAGATTTGAATTTTTTTAAAAAAGAAAGTATAGACCAATATAAACCTCTCTCTCCTCTTTCAGATGTGTCCGGTATTGTGTCTTGGCCAGAAAGAAAGTGACGGAGACCTATACTGTGTGTAATAACTAATAAGGTCAAGAGAACTTCCATCTCTTGTGATGGAAATCTTCAAACTGCTCCTCTAATCATTTTGCAATATACAATGTACAAGTTATTATAAACTCACTATCTCCTGCACTGCACACCAATAGAACTCATTCCCCCATCGAACTAACCTGCTGTCTAACCTGTCTCTGTCCTTGCCGAGCCTACCCTCCCCACGCACCGTTGCCCTCTGCTCTGCCCGTGACTTCCATGTGGTCAGTTTTACAACTCCTCCAAGTGAATGGGATCGTGTGGGATTCACCTTCTGTGCCTGGCTTATGTCATTTCACACGTGTCTCCAGTTCCCCTGAAGCAGCTGCCGGTGACAGGGTTTTACTCTTTTTGTGGTCGAATACTGTTTCACTGTGTACACATACAACCCTCACTTACGGATACTGTGAAGTGCTACGAAAAGCACATCCCTGTAGACATCGCTGTAACAGAGTTGTATGTGGCGTGGTATGGCGGGGGCATAGAGTAATCTTACCTGTCGTTTCTTAAGAAACCTCCATCCTGTTTTCCACGATGACTGTACTGATTGTGCTCACACTGACAGTGTAGTTTTCCTTTCTCTGTCTGTTTAGTAGCGTGTGTTAGTCTTTGTCTTTCAGGTAGCAGCCATTCTAACTTGGGGGAGGTGATACCTTCTTGTGGCTTTGATTTACATGTCCCCATTCAATACTGATGTTGAACTTTTGTGACGGTGTTAACTATCTGTAAGGATTCTTTTAGGACATATTTACTGTGTTTTGCCTACTTTTACACTGAAGTTTTTTTGTTGTTGCTGTATTGTTTGTGCTCCTTCCACATAATAGATATTGATTTCCTGTCAGATGTATAGTTTGCAGAAATTTTACCCATTCTGTAGGTCTTTGCTTTGTGAGAAACAGAGGGAGGAGACATAACTGAACCTTTGTAGCAAGTTCTAGTCTACCGTGAGTCAGACAGCACAAGGCAAAATAATTAATAAACAGGCAGAAATGTGACTTAGAGAAGAAGCTGAGCTTGGGCCTGGATCCATGCTACTCTGGGCAGCAAAGATGGCGGACCCGGCCTTGCCACACCTTTTATTCCATATATCTCCAGCAACCAAGGACTGAAAAGACCTGGAAGGCAGGGCAGACACCCACAATAGTCCTTGAGAAATTACGTAGATGAAAGTCCCACAGAGCAGGTCAGATGTCAGCAGTAGTCCCTGAGAAATTACATACTGCCCTCAAACATCCCAGCATGTGGGACCACAGGAGTCCCTGTTGCCACCAGAGGCGAAGACAAGAGTTAAGTCCCCAAGCCCGTCTGTGGGCAGGAAAGCTCTGCCCAGTCATAGTCCAATTGTGCAATTTCTCACATATAGGGTTATTCCTGACATCTCCTCACTAAATTTCTTTTTGGCTTTTTGTTTTTGCTATGCAGAAATTTCTTATTTTCTTATTTTCTACTTCTAATTTTGCTTTTATTGCCTTTGTTTTTTGGGGTCATATTAAAAAAAAATCTTTGCCTATATTAGTCTTGAAATGTTTCCATTATGTTCTCTTCTAGTAGTTTCATAGATTCAAATCTTATATTTAGGTTTTGATCTATTTGGAGTTAATTTTGCATACTGTGAGAGACAGGAGTCTGCCTTCCCTATTTTGCATATGGGTAACCAGTTTTTCTAAACCGTTTTTTGAAAAAACTCTCCTTTTCTCCACATATGTTCATAGCATCTTTGTTGAAAATCTATTGGCTATAAACACATGGATTTCTGGATTTTCTCTTCTATTTCACTGATCTGTTTATTTTTATGTCTGTAGCACACTATTTTGATTGCTGTAGATTCAGAAGATGATTTAGGTCAGGTATTGTGATGCTTCCATCTTTGTTCTTTTGGTTCAGGACCTACTGGGCCCTGCACTGACCTCTAGATCACTCTGGGCTGTATGAACGTCTAACATTATAGCTTTTCTAATATACAAGCATGGAATGTTTGACTATTTTCTGTGTCATCTATAGTTTTTCATCTGTGCTTTGTAATTTTACTACAGTAATTCTTTACTTCCTTGGTTGCACTTATTTCTAGATTATTTTGTAGCTATTGGGAATAAGATTACTTTTTTGTTTCTTTTGCAACCCATTTACTATTGGTATTTGAAAATATTGTTTTCTTTGCATTGATTTTGTGTCCTGGATCTCTATATTTCTCAGTTGTAACACTGCTGAAGTGAAATCTTGAGAGTCTTCTCCATTCAAGATCATGTTGTCTGCAAGCAGTGCTAGTCTGACTCCCTTCCTTCTCATTTAGATGCCCCTTATTTCTCTTGCCCTCATGCCTGGCCTTCCAGTACAATGCTGAATGAAAGGGGCAAGAGCAAATGTCCTTGGCTTGGGACTTCATTTCTGTAATGGCCAAATAACATCCCATTGCCTATACATCCCTTATTTGTTTTTTTCCCCTCGTCTATTGGTGGACATTGTTTAGACATTTTGGTTATTGTGGATTCTGCTATTATGAATATTCCTATTGAGTATTTGCTTGATTGTGTTTTGATATTTTTGAGCATATACGAATGAGTGAAACAGCTAGGCCTTGTGTAGCTCTGTGTTTGAGTTTCAAGGAGTTGCTAAACTGTTTTTCAAAGCAAACGCATTTTACTTTCCTACAAGCAATTTATAAAGTTTCCATTTCTCTACAACCTTGCCTTTCCTTGCTATTTAAAAAAAAAATTGTCCTTTAATGTTATTACCATCTTAGCAAGAATGAAGCAGTTTATCATGGTGAACGGTTTTAATCACATTTCCCTCATGACTAATAAGACTGAGCATTCTTTCACGTCCGTACTGACCGTGCGTATGACTTCTCTGGATATTCAGGTGTTTTGTTCATTTTTTAAACTGGGCTTCATCGTTCTATTTCAAGGGTCCTTTGTACACAAGAGATACTAGAAACCTATTAGATAAGTACTTTGCAGACATTGTGTTCTGGTCTGTGGGACTCTTGATAATGACTTTTTCTGTGCAGAAGTTTTTAATTTTGACAGTCTAGTTTATCTTTTATTTTTTTTCTGCTTTTGTTGTCATCTCTAAGAAATCATTGCCAAGTATAATATCTTGAAGATTTATGGTTTCTTCTAATACTTTGACAGTTTTAATTTTTATGTTTAGGTTGTTGATCCATTCTGAGTTAATTTTTGTGTATGATTTATAGTAAGAGATCATTTCTATTCTTTTGAGGGTAGATGTCCAGTAGTCTCAGAAATGTTTGCTAAAGATATTCATACTAATATTTATATGGACATTCAAAGGTCTCTGAACACCTAAGGTAATCTTGAAAAGAAATATTACAATTGAAAGATTGACATTTTCTGCAGTGAAGTGAATGCTTACACCTAACTTTCAAAGGCATACATAGAAATCCTTATCTCCTGCGGTGGGAGTATTAGGTAATGGAAACTTTGAAAGGTGATTAGGTTGTAAGTCAAAGCCCTCATGAATGGAATTAGGGCTCTTATAAAGGAGACCCCAGAAATTTCCTTGACCCTTCTAACATGAGAAGCTAGTGGAGAAGAGTTGTCATCCTTACAAAGCCCAGCCCAAATAAACACTGAATTTGATGGGACCTTGGAATTTCATACTGCCAGATTGTGAAAAACACGTTTCTGTGATATACAAGCCACCCAGTCTATGGCATGCTGTCAGTAATTCAAACAAACTAAACCTCCCAGATTTCAAAATTCATTGCAAACTTAGAGCAATCAGAGCAGCATGGTATAAGGACAGGAATATAGAATGAGACATAAAACTGAGCGTTCAGATGGAGAGTAGCAAAAGTGCTATGTAACAAGCACAAGGCCAGGGCATCGTGATCCCAGACTTCAGGGTATAATGCAAAGCTACACTGATTAAATAATGGGAAAAAAAAAAACAAAGAGACAGACTGTAGATCTGTCCTTGACACAGGGTCCAAGCACTTTTGCTACACAAAGGCAGCCTCTTTAACAAATGGTGCCAGGAAAACTGCTTCTCCACATGCCCAAGATTGAGCTGGGACCCAGACTTCTCCCCATACTATAAATCAAAATGAAAACAGATCAAGGATGTAAATACTAAAACAGAAATAATCTCTGGAAGACAAAACAGGTAAAGGTCTGGAAAACACAGGGATAGGCAAAGACATTCTGAATAGAACCCCAGCTGTACCAGAAATCATAATTAGAATCCATAAATGGGATAACATTAAACTAAATAGCCTCTGTACAGCAAAAGAAATCACAGTGAAGAGACAACCTACAGAATGGGAAAAAATTATCAGCTGCTCCTCAGACATAGTGTCCAGAACATATACAGAATTCAAAAAATGATGTCCTCTCGAATTTAAAGACAAGAAAATGTTTGCTATTGAAATGGATAGACATTCCTTGGATAAAGATGTACAAACAGTGATACATATATGAAAAAGTATACAAAATCACTGGCCACTGGAGAAATGGAAATTAAAGCAACACTGAGATTCCATCCCACTCCAGACAGGATGCTACCACTGAGAAATCAACCAGTGGCAAATGCTAGAGAGGCTGTGGGCAGAGGCAGAAAGTGGGGTGTGAGCTAGTACAACCACTGTGAGAGTCTGTGTGGAGCTTTCTTAAAACTAAAAACAGAAATGGCATTTGATGCAGCAACTAATTCTCCTCCTTGCTGTCTTCCTCAAAGGGATAAGTTTGAGCTCAACCTTTTTCACAGTGATGTACGCATACTCATGTTTGTAGTACCATCATTTATAAGAGCTAACTCTTGGAATAAGCCTGTATGTCCATCAATAGATCAACAGATTTTTTTTTAAAAGGTGGAATTCATACAGGATGGAGTACTACTGTGCTACAAAAAGGATAAACCAGACATTTGCAGGAAAATGAACTTTGAGCCTTTAAGCACGACAGACACACACAATTAAATAAACTTAAAGACACAATACAAAGTGGGCAATTGAAATGTATAGACATTTCTCAGATAAAAAACTGTAATAACATGCATTCTGAAGGATGAAAAACCCAAATTATAAACACAGGGCAAAATAAAACATAGACAATAGGAAAAAAAGAAAGAGAAAAGAAGTTATTGTAATCCATCATGGACTGTATATCTAGAAGTGGGTCTTGATTTGGTATAATTGTTTTATGAGTCTTATGCACTTTTGACCTATTAGTTTGACTATTAATCTTTATTAATGATGAACTATATAAGGACTTATAAAATAAATAAAAGACTCTGATGTTGAAAAAATTTAGTTAAAAAGGAAAGGCAGAAGGTAAAAAAGAGAATTAGAGTGTATTATACAGGTTTGCCAGTTCTCACTATGAATATAGTCATATGTACTTACAAATGTGCACTAATAAAAAGAAAAAAATTTTTAAATATATAAAAAAATGAAGTTAGATTTCTTCTTCATATCATGCACACAAATAACTTACAATGGGTGGTATATATTTTAAATTAATATGTATTTATTTAATATGTAAATATATTGATATTTACTTTAGAGGTAATACATATTTTGTATATATATATATATGTACTTGATCTAAAACTATAAACCTTTTTCAAGGAACAAGATATTTGATCTAGAGCTAATCAGAAGCTTCTTAGGTAAGACACAAAAGTACAAATGACCAGGTAAATTGGGCTTCAATAGGGGTAATAATTTTGTGCTAGGGTTGGTGGTATATACCTGTCGTTCTAGTCCTCTGGGATGCTGAGGCAAGAGGATGACAAGCCTGAGGTCATTCTTGACACTTCAGCAACTTAGAGACATTCTATTTCAAAATAAAAAGCAAATAAACAGTTGGAGAGATTATTCATTGTAAGTACACTAGGTTCAATCCACTGTACCCAAAAGAAAGTCATACTATTGTAGTTCAAACAACATCTCCAAGAAGGAGAAAAAGCAGTATAGAAAATGGGGGAAATATTTTCAAATTACAGATATGATTGTGGATTTACAGGCGGAATATGTAAAGAACCTCACAACTTGACAATAAAAGGCAAATGATCGCAGTCAGAGAAGGGGAGAGGAGCAAGTAGAGAAAGAGGAATATAAATAGCACCAACTGCAGTCAGAAGCCTGGGAAAGTGTTTCGATGTATGATGGGTATGAATAGCTCAAACTGTATCATTTTTAGGGGATAAAAGAAAGAGATGACAAATAAAGACAATTTTGTAAAGGGAAGAGGCATAGCATGATGTCTTGCTTATTTTTGTTGTTACTGAGACAAAATGCCCAGCAGCCACAGTGAGCGGGGAAAGGTTCGTTCTGGCTCACGGTTTGCAGAGGCTTCAGCAGTCCATTGTGGGCTGGTCTAAGGCAGAGCGGCGTGGCCGAGCAGAAACAGTCTACAGCGAAGCAGGCTCTAAGTGAGGAGTCGCAGACCTTCCCTTCCCTTTTATCCAGGCAACAGCCTTTGGGGAGGAGCCACCCACACGCAGGACAGGGCTTCCATTATTCACACCCACTCCACGTCCGACATTCACACACCTAATCCAACATCACACACCCATGATTCTGCCACCGCCCAAAAGCCCGCCAAGAGCGGTGGGCCTTCTCCGAGGGGACATGTAGATACAAACTGTAACAAATGTGCGGAGGTGTAGATCAGCAAACTGATACCTTTTGTTGAGAATTTAGGAGAGAAGCTCGTGTCTTAATACTACTGAAGATAGGGTCATCTCTTGGAAGTCACTTTCTCTTGTTGAAATGGGGCATCCACACACGCCATGCAGTTCATCCCGCAGGGATTTGGCTGCTTGAACTGCCCCTGTTCTCGGGGGAAGCACTGTGTTTTTTACTTGGTATGCATCCATGGTGGCTTTCTTTTGGGATCAGATATCATGAGTGGGGTAACAAATCCAGTGAGCCGCAGTGGTACATCAACAGTGTGAAGCCTTTTAAAGGAGCAAATGCAGTAAGTGAACATGGGTGTGAGTTCATGTAAACAATATTTATGTAGAATTTTTGCTTTGTAACGTATGAAAGTTTGAAGCAGGGTCTGAGTGTGTAGACAACGCTGATGGCCCAGCATCCCCAAAGGGTGAGGGAGTCGTCCGGTCTCCTGACACGGGCTGAGCCGAGGGCCCTGGGAACATTACACAGAGCTGTTCTTGGTCTTTGGACCTAGTTACCGCGTTGCTGGGAGGCAGAGAGCTGGAGTGAGCAGAGGGTGAGTGGAGTAGCAGAGGGTGTGGTCATCAAGCTTTCTCTTGTCCCAGCCAGGGTGCTCTGCAAGAGCTGGGGGACCGATTTGTGGTAGAGGATGCAGTGACCCACCGGGGCTACAGACCCCTAGAACTGAATGAGGTTACGCCCTCACTAGCGGCTAAAAGTGATGTGAATAGTTTATGAAATTCCCAGGGATCATGGGACTTGGTTCTCAGCTTCTTCCAATTGCTGAAATATTATACTATTAGCTTTGCCTTCATCATCAGTTTTCGTCTCGAACATAGTAGCCAGAACATGTGAGGTCAAGGAGCAGCAGGCTACGGAGTGAATGTCAGTGCAGCGTGGTGAGATCTTGTTCCTGGTGACCAGGGCCGCATCTCCATAGTGCTAGCGTTTTTCCTGTCCTCTGAGGCCCCTGGGTGGGGATTACATAAGGCAGTCACTGCCCTCCTTTCCCACCGCGGGTAACAGAGGCATCTGTGTTGAGAGCAGACCGAGTCCTAGGGGGATGCTCCCTGCACTGGAGACACGCTGTGTGAGGAAAGCCAAGTCCCAGATGCACTTATACAACTTTCCAATAAACTGAGGCTAATAGGCTGTTTTGGGATAGGTTAAAAGAAAAGTCTCGAGGGAAGGAAAACCTTAGGTACCTTGGAACATCCTTCCAAGCGAGAGGAAAAATTGGTTCATGTCTTGAAGCAAAGAATTTCAACTCCCAAGAACGCCTCAAAAATAAACATGGGACTGCCAGAGGTGGTGAGAAAACATTTAGTCCAGCAAAATACCTAAACACCCATCTGAAGTCGACGTGCTGATGACCCGTAGTGGTGCTGAAGTACGCAATTAGGAAGATAGGAAGCAAATGCACTTAATTTAAAGCTGCCCGTTTTCTTCACCCCCTGCTGATACCAGACCCTCTTTTTGCTGAACTCATCTGTTGGCTGTTCCTGAGCCATGAAATTATTTGTCATTTCTCTCCTGTGAACTGCTAATGGAGATCACTAAAATTCAATTTGAGAGTGGGAGTTACTACTTTATACTACTGCTGATGATGGATTATGTGACTAGAGGAATGCCCACATCTTAATGTTTTTAAGTGTATTAACCATCAGAAGGAACTGGCCTCTGACATGTTAGCACAGAAGAGATTAAACATGTTCTGGGCAAAATAGCACTTGATGAGACTTCATCAGTGTCTTATACACAAAGCAGGCTGAACATCCTGTCCTCTGACTTGAAAGGCTCCCAAGGAAGAAGCATGGGATGTGGTTGGCTAAAAGATATGACTGCTTCTGAGTCACAGTATCAGCAGCCAAACCCCTGTGGATCTTCAAGACTTTCACCAACCTGTTCATTCTCCCTGGGAGGCAGAGCGAGGTTATATTTCCCAGGCTTTCCCTTGCCCTTGTGGTCCTGTGACTGGACTCAAGGCTGCATGCAGTTGGCGGTGATGCTGTCCTCACAGATCCCTCAGCTGTGATACGTGCTGTGCTCTTTCCTCCTTCACACTGTCCTGGGAAACAATGCGTGAGCGGTGGCTGAGCTGGAAGATGGGAGAGTCAAGCCTCTGAGTGACTGGGCAAGTGATGTCCCTGAGAGAATTTCAGACACTGCGTGAGTGCCTTGCTTACTGTTTTGTTGCTGAGACAAAATATCCTACACCTAAAGATAAAGGAGAAATGGTTCATTCTAGTGCACAGTTTGTAGAAGTCGAAGTCCACAACTGGCTGACCCTAGGTCAGGAGAGCGTGGAAGAAATGAGTGGTGAGGGGAAACGGTCCACGGCAGGTACGGAGGAGGCCGCGGTGAGCGTTCGTTTCCCTTTTATCCTATGCGGACTATTGGATGGAGATACTCACCCCCAGAGTGGGCCTTCCCATTATCCACACCAGATCTACGCTAAACTGTTAGTGGACTAATATTTGTCACATGCTCCACCCTCAGACTCACATCTCTTGTGGATGAGATAAAATACCAACATCCAAAATTAAAAGGGAAAGTTTATTTAGCTCACAGTTTGTAAAGGTTTTAGTTCTTAATCAGCTGGGCTCCAAGGCAGAGTGGCACACGGCAGTGGCACACGGCGGAGGGGAGTCACAGAGGAGAAGCAGTTCATGGTGTCCATATGGTAGCGAAAGTAATGAGAGAGCAACGGCGTGGGCCTCAATAGCATCTTTCCACCCCTTTTATCTCATGCAGACTAGGGCAGGAGACTCGCACTCTCAATCCAAGGTTGGGGTGGAAACAGAGATGTCCTGCAACCCCCCCATCACCCAGACCGCAGTGCTGTGATTGGTGTGGAGGGAGCGCACAGGTGGGCGAGAAGGAGAGAGAGGCCCTCCTCCACCAGGCCTCCTGCTGGGCCGCGCCTAGGAGGTTGCTGCTTACTTGCAGGAAAAGCAAAAAGAGAATCACTTCTGAAGTTAATTCTCTAGGGAATCACACAGAGGATCTCAGTGCCTTCACAGACAGAGGTTAATTACCTAAGGCTTTGATGAGGGGGCAATGATGCCAAAAGAAATGGGGAGGAAGCCAGATTCTGCCAAAGGAACTACCTGGCACAGGCCTCTCTGTTCTCACTTCACAGGAGGAAAAAAATGTCTTGTAAGACAGACATGCTCAGATCCCCGAGAGGAAGTTATGCCTGACTAATTTTTGGGTCACTCCTTTATTTCTTACAACACCACTAGCTAAGGCCTCAGCTATGAGGAAAAAACAGAAAAAGCACAAATCGAGTGCCCTCAAAGCCCGCACTAGAAATAAGGACTGTGAGACCTTCAGGAGATGCTGTGGAACAGACATGTAGTGACTGCAAGCCCAGCACGCCAGCGGTTAGCGGGGCTCCTCTGGGGTTGCACTTGTCCGAGGATCCTTGCTCTTTCCCAGTTCTGTAGGTCTGAGCTTCTGGTAATAATCCCTGTATTGTTATGTAGGCTGTGAGTTATTACTTAAGAATTGGGCCGGGGATATAGCTCAGTGGTTCCGGCGCCTGTCTTTCAAGCGCAAGGACCTGGGCTCGATCCCCAGTAACCACATACAATACTGGACGTGGAGACTCACGCCCACCAACAACCAGTACCACATACCACAGTGCCGGGCGTGGTGGCTCACGCCTGTAATCCCAGCACTCGGGAGGCAGAGGCAGGAAGATTGCTGAGATGTGAGTTGGAGGCTGAGCTCAGAGCCAGCCTGAACCACACAGCGAGACCCTGTCTCAAAAAACCTTAAAAAAAAAAAAAAGAATTAAAACATGTTTTTATTTGATTTTGATTTAATGACAATTCTGTGACATAAAGGCAATTTATTTATCTAACTTTTTTTATATTTTTTAAAATTTTATCTTTATTGGTACATTAAATATACACATCATGATTGCACTCCATAATGGGGATTTGTACCAGTATAAAACACAAGTTAATTCTCATTTTTTCCCATAGCCCTACCCACCCTACCACCCCCCCATATACATAAAATTTGTTTCCTTACTTTTTTGGTACAGTCTCAACATTGTCCCCTTTCACCTTATTTTACATTGAGCATTTTATTTATCTAACTTTTAAAGGACTACACTTGATTCTTAGATGACCAAACATGCTGCAGTTTGCCAGGAAGAAAGGAACAGAAAAAAACAAACGCAGCTCTTCTGAGTCCCTCATAATTTCAACTTTCTCTGTCACACTTCCTCTCTGAAGTCTAGTCTTCAGGGCCTGGTCAGAGGCTGAGCACTAAGTGGTACCACCAGGAAGGGCCTTCAGGGGAAAAACCATCTGATCTCTAGGCGGGCAGTCTGCAAAGGAGTATGACCCAAGAACCTGGAGGTAGAAGGCAGGAGGTGGTTTCCTCAGAAAGTGGAAAATCCAGGACCGAGTTCTGCAGGAAAGTGATCGAGCAGCCAGTAGAAAGTAAGCAGATCAGAGAAAAACTCCGAGTGTCACTCAGGGTCACGAGTGACATAAGCCAAATGCCAGCCACAAGGACTCAGCTGAAGGCGAGTGTTTTTTTGTTGTGTAACAGGCCAGCTAGAAATAGGGAGTAGGGGGCTAGGACCACCACGGCCTCAGGGCGGAAGCTCCCAGACTCCCGCCTTTCTCTCCTCCACCCTCACCCTGCTGCTTTAATTCTGCTGCTGAGAACATGAGCATGTGTCCTGGGTCCTGTGAACGCAGAAGACGAAGGGATGAGGAGACCGGGAGGCAACCAGGTGCAACGGTTCCCTGCCAAGGAGCATGCCCAGCAGTCTCCCATCCCCGCGCAGCACTTGGCGTCATCCCATTGGCCTCAGTCATGTCACACAACCATTGCAAGTTGAAAAGAAGTCAGATAAATTGCACTCTTTTGTGTGTCATGATCATTACATAACGATCCTGAGTAGAATTCTTCTCTGCAGTGTATCCAAACATAGAACAGAGTATGCAACCATATGGAAATGTGAAGACTGTACAGGAACTGAGCACAGTGGTGTAGCTGGATGTAGGACATCTCCAAGGACTCACAAGGTGACTCAGGCCTGGGAGGGGGGCTTGAATTCCCCAGGCCTGAATCCTTGAAGAGAGAGAGTAATATAGAGCCAACAAGGGCAGAAACAGAGAACGCCACCCGGAAAGAACCAGCGACGTCTGACAGCCCCAGAGAGACAGAAGAGAGTCACAGCTCGTGCTCACCTTCCACCTCACCTTGATATCGCCAGATCTCTCGGAAGACCAGGAAAACCACACAGACGCTAGAGGGCAGGTGAGAATTCTTTTGATGTCCACACAGGTCAGTATCCTGAGGCAGACAGAAAACCCACGGGAGGCAGATTTATAATCACAGACAGATGCTTTCCAGAGGTGCTGAGATAACATCTCTCCCCATCTAATCTCATCCACTGTGTGCTCCGAGGCTAAGCACCTTCCCTCAGTTAGGTCCTCTCCTCCTTCGCCTTCAGGCTCTCACCCAGGGAGCCATCTTTGGCCCCTGGACTGGAGCAGCCCCTGCCGATGTCCTCGAGGTGCCCCTTGCACGTGCTAGGCAGCCAGTTTGCCCCGCTTTGTGGTGGCTCCTCGCCATGCCACACACACTTCTACTGGGCTGTTTGGACAGTCACCATGCTGGGGTGTAGCAGACATGCTGTCGGCTTTTGTGTGCATTTGTCATTGAAGAACTAGCCTTCCTGTGGCAGAGAGGACAGGGAGTACAGGCACACACAGGTGGGATGGTCCCCATCAGCCTGCAGGCTCAGCCCTTGGAACCGTGAAGAAGGACTCTGTGGGAGACTGAGAAAGCAGCTCCAGAGCCTCTGCCCTGCACAAGGCTGGAGAGATCCAGTACCCCCCTCCTCATAGGGCTTCCGGACAGCCTAGACCTTTAGCAATAAAGTCAGAGTAGCTCGCCCTCCTGAGCGGGGTCTGGGGAGGGCTGGACACATTTGCAGGTGTTTCTCCTTGAGTCAGAATAAGGAATGGATTTGGGGAGCATGTGAGGACTTTGAGAAGGAGGTGGAGTGAGGTGTGCTTACCTGGTGCCTTTCCTTTCTGGCTATGAGAAAGGACACATGTGAATGATCCAGGGAAGATTTTTTTTTTTTTTTTTACCATGAGTGATGGTGAATAACCAGAACTTAGATGTACTCAACTTGTCCCCTTGTCCAAGGATGACAAGCATTTCTGTCTTCTCATAAAGTAGCAGGAGCTTCCAACTGCGTCTGGTCCCATTCTAGGGACTCTTGTACCAGTAAATCCTTCCCTCATTCTATACCATAGTAGATGGAGGACCCCAAATCCTACATACACATTTCTTTACATTCTGTGGAAACATTGTCTATCTGATCATGGCACAATTAAAACAACCAGGCTGAACATATATTTATTTCTAATTTATTCTGGACCTTACACTTGCAAAATAGCGAGTGATTGGTCTTGAGTGCATATGTATCACAAAATGCCTGAGAGAAATGTAAACAGTTACAGTAGAGAGGTCTACTTTGGCTCTCAGTTTTGCAGGGCTCAGGGCTTGGCCTCCTCACATGAGCGGGAACGAGGCATAACATCATGGAGAAACAGAGCTGCTAATCTCTGGCGGAGAAGTGGTAGAAAGAGAGCCAGAGAAAAAGAGGCCGAGGACCAGACAGGCACTTCAAAGCTGTGTCCCCACTGACCTGCTTCCTGTAACTAGGACTTACCTTCTAGTAGCCTGGAGCTATGAGTTCAGCATCCCCAGGGATGTCATGGCTGAATCACCCCTGATCGTCACTGCTGTGGATCTCAAGCTGCCACGGAGCTCAGGTCTTCAACCTGTGACTCTGTGGGGGACACTTCACATTTGAACCATGACAACTGTATATGTTATTCCTGTGTATAACGTGGTATCTTGCTTTCTATACTCTACATTGCATGTGTATAACATGCATTGTCACCATATTCGTTACATCAGGGCTTCCGTTCTTTTTCTTTACAGTAACTACCTAAGTCCTCCTCCACTTCCTATGTCCTGTTTTCTGTGTCAGCGATATCCTCAGAGCTGATCCCCCTGCTTGATATACAATTGCCTCAAAACCTAAAATTACTCTACCAAATAATTATTTATTGCATTTTAGTATACTTAATTATATTTGAGAACACCTGGGTGAATTTTGGGATGTAATTTAGTATTATTAAAATATATTTCTAAATTATTAGAAGACTCATATTTTTCCTTGTTTCCAAATTATAGAGGAAGACGTGACTTGAACCTGTCACAGGCCATGCATTCTAAAAATGAGGTCCTTGAGCTCCTACGGGTGCACGTTCAATAGCACAAATGTAGTTTTTCCAATGATTTGTCTTCTACAGATATTTCTTTGAACATTCTGTGAGGAGATTTCTACAACACTGTTAAACTTAGCATTTCCAATATCCGTGGCACTGTAAACTGACATTGAAGTTTGAGCTGCTGACAGCCTACCATCTTGATACAGCCTCTAGGTGTCCACTCACCTCCCACCTGACCTTTCACGGCCCAACCAAAGGCAAACTCCGACTGGACTGATGTCTCTCTCCTATTCAATTCTGTCTTTAGGTTTTTCTTCACTCCAGGAAACCCATTCCAACAGACAGTATTCACCCTGTTCTAGTCATTTGTGATGAGTGACTTACTATTCTAAAACTTCATCTTTTATTGTATGAGCACACACATTTGTGTTTTAATTAATAGTAATGAATAACATTCTCTGAGCTCTTTTCCTGTCTACCTCATTCAGTGTTCTCTGTACGTCCTCAACTGTGCATCGCTCTGGCTGTTTTATCAGCTGAAGCAGCAGATACACAGAGAGCTTAAGTGACTTTTCCTGGATCGCATGAGAGTAGGTTCATTCTTCCATTCTTTCTGCAGTCATGAAATATTTATTTCTGGAGTTGTAGTATTGATGTTAAATACCGCATAGTTGTTTGTTCTTGTACAGCGTGGTAGCTTGTAGTTCTGCAGTTATAACTATACCCACAGAACTTACTATAGTGCCAGGTACAGAGGATCTGCCAGGTAACACGCTTACTGACTGACTGAGTTGTTGTGAATTATAATGTTGGACATGACGGACAACTTTTAACTTGCTACAGAAGAATTTTTGACACAAATTTAGTTTAAGCTAAGATATAGCCCTTGAAAACGGTATGCCCTCTAAGATATGTCCTTTATCCTCATATAAGACTGAACCGCCACCCAGGCCAGCAGAAAAAGCTCCACCTCCCCTGGGAACAACTGGATCTGGCAGTGAGAATTCACTTTCACACCAAGATGCCCTAATCTCATGCTTCTGTTTTATAATTGCATATTGACCCACACACAACCAATGAGAAGCCCTCTGTCCAGCTGCTATGCTGGGAATCTTCTTCCTAGAGTATTTCAGAGTTAGTTGATCAAAGGTTGCTTCACTACAGCCAAAGATTTATATCTGTTAAGACTTGCAGTAGAGGCCCAAGGGCGGGCGTAGCTCATTGTTAGGGACCTCATCTTGCACAAAGGAAGGCTGTGGGTTGGATTCCCCATAACACACACACAGAAAAGACTTTTAGTAAGAGGAAACGTGTTATATTTTAGACGGGTTTACATAAAAGAATGTCTCAGTAATATAGCTTTGTAATATTTCTGCTGATTAAAAAGTAGGGAAAGTACCAATTCTAGATTACATAATGAAGAAAGTATCACTGAATCTGGTTTTAATGTCCTTTAACACTGCCAAGTCCAAACTCACTAACCAGGTCTCCAACAAAGTGTTTATGGAAAGGCACAGAGTCTTAGAAACTGTTAATTAAAACTTCTACCTCACTGTTAATCAAATGTAATTTTTTCTAGTCCATAACTTGTCCAAAGCTATGATTACACAGCTACATAGTGTTAGAGTTGACTGAAAACAGAATGCATAATTTCTGTTCCAGACTTAGTTTTTCAGGGCTCTGATACTCTCAGCTGCTTATATGATATATCATTACTATGCTTAAAATACATTTCAGTTTGAGAAGCTCTGATATAGGCAGAAGGTCTTTGAAACACAGAGGCGTGCCTCTGAAACAAAAGACATCTGTGACCACAGCGCCTGAGGGCTCCTACTTTAGGAAAAGCTAAAGAAACCGGAAGAGACCGTGACTACGAGACTAGGGTTAGAGCGAGCACTGTTGACGGATGGCATACGCTTTGCCAGTGTGACTCACCCGCTTTGCCTTGGCCCGCCTGACCCTTTCGAGGCTCTCACAGGACCGTCCTGTATATTTAGAAGCCCACACTCTTGCTCACAGTGTGAGCAATGCAGACATGTCAGCTTCTGCTATGTGGAAGCTGAAGGTGAATGCAGAGAGGCAGGTCCCCCTTTGCTTTGCTTGGGGGACATCTGCCAACCGCAGACCCCCACGGTGGCCGGCAGAGCAGACCTCCAGAAGGACAGCTTCTGCAAATCACTGGTTGTTTTAGTAGCATTTTGTTTTTCATGACTTGCAAAACCAAAACCGGAGCACACAGGCCAAAAGGCAGCATATTTCATCCAGGAAAGTCTAGTTTAAAAACCATGGCAGAGAGGATATTTTTTCTTTGTACAGCATAGAATTTGTGAGAAAATCTGTCTCAGCAGGTAACACACATGTAGCAGTATTTCCTAAACAACTGGAAAAAAGGGATTTAAGAAAGATTGTTAAAGAAAAATGTTAGTGTTTTTTCAATCTGATTTTTAATAGAGTGAAGAGTGTTATATATTTATTTACAGTGCTCTTGAATATGAGTATCTAGGGGATTTAAGGTTATTTTCCCTGTTACTGTGCCTTGGTTACAGTATCTTTAATTCTGTTTTGGAGTAGTATAATTTTCCAAAAGTTAATTTCCACTGTCCTACAGGAAAGATAGAGCAGTTTTGAGGAGGGTAACTCCCGTCGTAATTCCCCTCTTGTGAAATGCCTCTCTCCAGCTTTGTACTGACCAGTCCGGAGCTAGCTGACCCTAGCTCCTCCTGGTCCTGGCTGTGCGCAGACTCCGCACCAGTCCCTGCTGGCTGGCAGCGAGGCTGCAGTCCTGCCATTTTCACTCCATGAATGTTGCTCACTTGTGATCAAATTCATCCCTTAAGTTGATCTCCCTGGGGGCTCAGACCGACCGGCAGGCAGGGTGAGGCCTTAGGGACTTGTACTTCTTAGCCCATCCATTAAAGTGGAGAAAAGAGTTCAGGTTTGGCTGCTTACTTTGAGAGCAAGGGGAAGCTCTCACTGGGGATATTTTATGCACAGATGTGTAATTTTCAGAAGAAAAAATAGATATTTGGGGCCTCAGATTTAGCTCAGTGGTTCTGGCATCTACCCAGCAAGCCCTAGGTCCTGAGTTCGGGACCCACATACATTTCTCAAGTAACCACACACCACAATGCTGGGCAAGGTGACTCACACCTGTAATCCCAATACCCAGGAGGGAGACAGGAAGACTGCTGTGAGTTCAAGGCTGGCATGGGCTACATACTGAGTTTGGGGCCAGCCTGAACTACAAAGCTAGACCTTGTCTCAAAAAAAAAAAAAAAAAAAAAAAAAGATGATTGGTTCATAGGCAAATTCTAAATCGGTTTCTACAACTTCCCCTCCTGGTGTACATGTCCTGTGTAGTCACCTCTTCTGCAGGTGAGCGGAACTTTAGTATATGAAGATCTTCCACTTCCATGACTACATTACCAATTTGTTTACTCTGAGTTAATCAAAAGAGATTATCCAGCATGAACCCGTAAGGAAGGAACTGGGCTCTTGCTGAAGGGAAAGATTTTCTTTGGGAGTTTCAGAGCAGTAACCTGCTGGTCCCACAGAAAGCGTCACCTGACCAGGACCCAAAGATGCCCTCTGGGCAGTGAGAGGAGTCCCCCGTGGATGCCAGTGGGAAGGGGGCCCGAGACTCACAGGACCTTACTGACTACAAGGGAACCTGAGGGAGGACCGTGGGCTTCGAGAGCCATCAAAGCCAGACTGACGTTCCCAAAGCCAGATCCCTTAGGTCGATGGTGGCGCAGGACAGCATGGTGCCAGTGTGTGGCAGGGGAAAACTATCACTTCCCAGCTGGAAACCTAAAGGAGACACTGCTGCCTCCTTCCAGGGCTGGTCGCAGACAGCCTAAGACTTTCCACTTGGCTTGGACTCCGTCACTATGTGCGAATCCTGCAGTGGGCCGTGGGCAGAGGACCAAAGACCAGCCCAATGGCCCAGACTCCTAACCCATAGAAACTGTGACGTTGTAAGTGTGGTTTTCTTTAATAAGTAAATAAAGAAATACATTTGCAGTGATTTGTTATGCAGCAATAAAAATTTAGTTTGGAGAGTTATCAGCACGTAGTTAGTAATCGAAGCCATGGGAGGATATGAGTAACACTGTCCGTGTGCACAGAGGCGAAAAACGTCTCAAGATGAGCCCCCAGTGAAGGAGGAGAAGAGCCTTGAAGGAGTCTCCAGGCATGGAACAGCGAAGCCGGCAGGGACAGTGGAATGAGCCATTTTGCCGCTCTCCTGAGACAGACCCCTTCACACCCTCCCTCGCTGGCCGACTTGGCTGGGCTGGTGAAGGTGAGCAGGCTGGCTCAGCCTCCTCCGACTCTCTTTCAGGACTGCAGAGGCTGTGGGCCCAGTGTCCTTTGTTCTCCAGTGAGTGTCTGCAGGCAGCAAGGGAAAAGGAGGATACGAGCAAGATTTGCAATCATAAGCTACTGGCCGGCTGCGTAAATGCAGCTATGATTTATGTGGTCCAAACTCTTCAGCTTTGGAGAAAGTACTGGAAGTTTCATTTTAATCATAAGTAAAATCTCCCAATACAACTTAACCTTCAATTAAACTAACATATTTATCCTGATTTGATTTCTACTGTATTTTTCAATTTGTTCAGAACCATTAGGAAGTGCCAGGACTAGCCCTGCAAATATAGCCAATAACAGCAAAAGCAAAGAGCCGAAGGGTTGCCGGGAAGGAGCAGGACCAGCAGCATCGCAGCAGCTGGGATGTCAGACCAAGACAGCCCTCAGGAAACGGCAGCACAGACGGGAACGAGCTGGCCTCAACACGTACGCTGCCTCGGCCAGTCATATGAGAGCCCTCCAACGGGAGAGATCTTGAATTCGCTGCACCTGGGAGGAAAATGAGATCCAAACTTAAGCAACTGCAGAGAATCAAACAGTCAGTTAGTGGAGGAGCTGGATTCAGACCCCGCAACCTGCTCCAGAGCCACATCCAGCATTCAGAGAATCCAGGCACCGCGGAGGTGCTTTGGAGAGGGCTGCATGGTGGCTTCAGGGCAGTGCCAGTGTCTTGAACCAGCATGGAACTGGTTAAGGAAACAGTGGGAGGTGAGGAAAGAGGCAGCGGAGACTGTACTGTTAAATGTTTAACGCAGTTTGATGATGAAGGTCAGAAGCAGAGGAGGAAATGACGCGTGGCCCAGCGATATTTCTGAGTTAAAATAAAAGAGATGTGAAAACGTTGGACTGCTCTTCAGGGAGAAGATGGGACGGAAGAAGTAAAAATACCTAGACCAGAGGATGTCAGACGGGAGAAGGTGAGAGGGAGGGGCAGCCAGGAGCTTTTCCTCTGCAGCCTGAGAAGTCGCCGTCCCACAAAGACGGAAGAGGAGTGGAAGGAGGAGTCGGAGCTGACCATGTTGTGTTTGTGACTTGCTTATTTTTGTTTTTCTTTAGGTTACTTTTCTCTCAAGAAACGCTGACTGTACAGGATGTGAATTGCAGTCTTCTGTCGTTCACTGTGTCAGCAGAAGCCACACACCAAGGCCTACCTACCGCAGATGGAGGACGTGGACACGGTGATCCCAACCCTGCTCTCTGGAGATGGCTCGGAGTTGGACATTTACAGTGCATTTTCTCATAGAGACCCTCTTCATCAAACATCAGATGCCCCAAATAAACAATTAAGTACTGTATAAGTGAGCTTCTATATTGTGCCCATGGTTTTGGTACATGCTGTAGATTTTTTTTAAATTAAAGTAGATTTTATAAACTGAAGGTATGTGTATCCTACTGCCACTTGAGCAATGACCTTAGTAAACAACAAGAGAAGACTATGAAAACAAACTGCTACATTCTTCAGGGCGGGGAGGGTCGGATCCGTGTGAGACGCGTGGTTGTGTAATCAGTTCTCCAGGGATATAAAAAACACCCAGGAGATGAGATCATAAGGACATAAGTTCATCTGGTTCGATGGCTGCAGTGGTTTCAGCCCGATGGACTGGCTTGCTGCTGCATGCTGCGGAGGGAGCCCTGGGGCGCTCAGGGGTCCTGAGACCGCCCAGCACACGCACAGCTGCAGAGCCGCGGTGGACTGGGTGTTTCTTACACCTGGGCTGTTGGGCAACATCGTTCAGGGAGAGAGAACTCGGGCAGGTGCCTTTGAGGAGTGAGGAAGAAACATTGTGTCAGGGAAGCAGCATGCAAAAAACAATAAGAAGGCACAGAGGTAAGATGAGAAGGTGGATGAGGACAGGAATCTGCATTAGAGAAGAGAAGTAGGTCAGTTTAGCGGCACAGCGTTCCTGTGACTGTGGGAGACGAAGGCTGGGGGAGGGGGTTCCTGAGCCCACTCAGCGGGTGCACAGCAGGACTATGCTACGGATTCAGTTTTCTAATAGGCCGTGAGATCAGGGACTGGATAGCTGTGACCCTCAGCGCTGGTGTGTTGAAGCCTTGTCCCGAGTGAGATAGTGTCTGGGGGCGGGGCTTCAGCCAAGAAAGTAGGGTGAAATGAGGTCATGGTTGGGGCCCTCAGCTTCGGAGTTCAGAGCCCTTCTAAGAAGAGACCCCCGCCCTCACACACCATTGGAGGCTGAGCCAGCACCATCTACGTGCAGGTTAACCCGGGCACCTTAGTGACGAGAACCTGTCTTAAAAACATTTTAAGGGCCAAAGTATAGCTCAGAGAGGCTGTGTGCTCGATCCCCAACTGCAAAAGGAGAGGGGTGGAGAGGAAGGAAAGAGGGGAAAGACAGGAGGAGGAGGAATAGAAATGACATCAGGTGAGTGCACAGCGAGATCGTAGCCGCTGATTTGCTGGGAGAAACAGACTCGGAAGGAAACAGCAGCCACACCGGGAGGTCACAAGTCCACACTCGGGAGGATGAAAGTCTAGGGGCCCTCGGGGGCAGCTGGGAGCCGCCCCGTTGTGTCTGCAGCCCGCACACTCCTTTTGCTTCCTGTGGGAAATCGCGTGGGCTTTGCGCGGTGAGGATCTCTGTGGAGACAGGCACTGCGGGACTAACAGACAGACAGACAGACACAGAGGCCCAGCTCCCTGCTGGGACAGCCCCAAACGAGGGCGTAAGGTTGCGGCCCAGGGAAGAGGAATCGGTGCTCTGGTCTGGAGGACATGGCTGTTGATGGATCCAAGGCCGCCGCCTCCTCTGCATCTGACCGCGACACTGGACCCTGACCGACCGCTCCCCAGAAACGGTAAACTTCCACCGGGCTGAGCGCAAACATCCGGATGTGACCTGCGTATGACCCTCTCTTCGGGCCTCCCTCGGTGTCTTCACCACAGAACACATCATCTTCACGCACGTAACACATCTCCGATCTTCCGTCCCTTCCCCTGTTCCTCTTCCAGCAGTCCTCCATTTCCGGGGCTCTTTCCACCTGGGGAATGTCTGTCTGGGATAGATTCTCTTAGGAAGAAAGTTGGGCAGGCGGATTAGCAGAAGGTGGGAGCACCTGGAAATGAGGGTGGGCCAGCGGTGGGCGCCCCTCTGACGCGGGCCACGGGCGCAGCAGCACGGCACGCTGAACAGGGACTCTTCCCCATTGCTGTTTGCAACAGTGCTTTAAGCAGTTTAAGATCAAGCATGATCTTTGCTCTAGTTCTTTTATTTAAAATTGTATCAGTTAAGAGTTAAGAAAATGTCTTTTTCCTGTTCTGGATTTGACGTTCGTCCTTTATCGTGAATGGATGCAGCGTTTCATCGAATCATTTCTGGCTTCAAGTTGTACTGCTGTTCTCCGGACATTCACAGTTTTGAGTGTCAAGTCAGCTGCGCGCTCCCGGCTGAGCGCTGGCCGTGCGGAATCACTTCTCTCGAACGCCTGGGTCAGGCCAGCTCGGGGGAGGACACCGCCGCCGTCCTCTCCAGTCAGCTCGCCCTCCTTTTCTCGCTCTGTCCTCTCCTCGTCTGTTTATGGCTCTAGTGGCTCATAAAACAAGCTGGGGGGATTCTGTCCTTCGCGCCGGAAGACGTTTTACAGGATGACAGAATGATCACAGAAGCTGGTGGCCGAGCACACTACAGAGATGGATAAATTCTGGGTCATCATATTTTAAACTAAAAACTCAGTAAATAAGTGAAGCAAAGAACTTTCTTATCCAGTCTGTTTTGACTACATTTTTCTATGAATGCATTTTGCTTATATTCAAGAATATTTACTTAAATTTTTGTTGATAATATTTGTACTTTTAAACTTCTGTCATTTCTGAGAAAATCCTAATTACTATTCTTCTATTTTTCTAAAATTCTTCATTTGTGTTTCTTCTCTCGTTTTCTTTGATCAGCCTAAGTGGGGCTGTTTCTTCACATTTCAAAAGTCCAACTTCTGATTTGCCATGTATTCAAATATGTTTTGTTTTTCATTTACGGTACTTCTACGCCATGTTTGTTATTTCCCTACCTTTTACTTTACTTCAGTTCACTGGGGTCTTGACCCTGCACTTTTTAATTTTTAGCTGGATCCTCATCGCCTTTTAAATTTTTTACTTTTTCTCTTTTCTAATAAACATACTTTAAATCATCATTTTGCTTTTACAATATCCTACTGATTTGGATATATAGTATTGTTATTTGTGATTTTCTATTCAGTCAATAGCTTATATATAAATGTCATTTCTAAATATATGCTGCATTTGTTACCTTTATGTGTTATATTTCCAATTTCTTTATTGCTAAAAAAGGATATCCACATACATGTGAAAAGAAAGAATGATTTTTTGAATCATCAAAAATTTTTAAAGTTTCGTTTTTATACATTTTTACATGCTCCTTGCAACCAGAATATATATCTCATTCCTCTCTCCTTTATATAATATGTATATATTTTGTAGATATAGATATGACTAATTATTGCCTTTTGTCTTGCAAGATTAGTGAATTTGGCATTGGTATATTTTGCTTTACATATTTCCGCCATCTTATTTTTCTGTCCTATATGTGTTTTTGTGTGTAATTTTTTTCCTTCTCTTTATTTTTATTTTTACCATTAGTTTCCTTTTTCAAACACTGGGAAACTTTCTTCTCTTTTTCTCTCACTGTATCTTAAAAATTTTTACTTAAGTAAAATAATTTTAAAACATTAACCCTTCTCTCTGAATTAAAAGTAATGCTGTCTATAGTTTATTTCCATTCATTATAAGTAGTGTAGTAAGTAACACATTACCACTAATGTGTTATACCTGAAGTTACCTGTATTTTTCCCCTGTGAATATTTTTATTTTGGGATTCTTTGCATTTCCTCTGCCTTAAAAAGAACGTTTTTGGTCAGTTCTGGAAAAGCAGGTGACCTTATATGTTACAACGTTTCTTATCATCTTTTTTAAAAAAAATCTTCCTGGGCTGTAGTAACAGGCTAACTCATGTCACTACATGTCCTTTAAATTTTTATTTTTCAAAGCTCTTTCTTCTGAAATGCCTTTTGGGTATTTCTTCAAGATATTTTCAGCTCCCTCTCTGCCTCGCTCTTCAATTATATTTTACTCAGTCACTGGATTACTAACCAAAGAGACTTTCGTTTATTCCTAGTAATTCTCTTCAGTTCATTTTTCCCAGTCTCTTCAGTACTTCAGACCTCTGTCATCGTATCCGCAGCCCCTCTCCAGTCCCATGTGCCTACATTTCCCGTCTTCGTCCTCCTTCTCCTCTTGCCCTTCTCTGTCTCCTTGTCTTGCTCCGATCCTCTCCCATCCCGCATCTTTGTCTTCCAACAGCTGCAGGACTCTCACACGGTCCTGTCCTTCAGTTTTTAGGGAAGCTTCTCCTCCTTGTGGTGGATTCTTACATCTTTAAAACTGTGATCTCATTTTCCTCGGACTGTAAATATAGAAATGTTCCAGGGCTCAGGTTTCAGTCTTCATTATGGAGAAGATTGAATTGCTTTTCCCGGACCTGGACGCATCCTGTCTGCAAAGGCTCTCAACAGTGCCCAGTGCCTGGGGCTTTTCAGGCCACGTCAGGATCACCAGACCCAGCTTTGCACAAAAGCTGACTTGTAGTGAAGAATTTCAAGGAGACCATCTTTGTTTGCTTGCTTTCCTCCTGCGTCTGGAGGTGAGGCTGAGGTAGTACGTGTGTAAGTAAGTGGGCAGTAAGTAAGTAAGTGATGGGGCAGTGGCCATCACTCTAGGCTGCCTCGCCTGTGTGGGCTTTGCGGGGTCTTGGTCCCCAAGTCTCCAGACACTGTCACTAGAACGGAAGCTCGGGGCAGCACAGGTCTGACACCTGTCCCTTGGACAGGTACTCAGCGCTACAGTGCCCACTCTGCTCCTGGATTTATGTTCTTGGGATTTGTTTTCTTTTGAAATGTCATATTTAGTATTTTCAAAAGGTTTTTCCAGTGAGTGTTTTTAGCTATATAATCTGCTCTGCTTTTTTTCAGATTTTATATTTTGTTGTCCAAGTTTGTACTACACAGTGACCACATTACTCCTGGAGAATTGGCACATCTCAGTTCTTTTTCTTCCTCTGCCCTTCTCTTCCTGCTTCCTCCAATCTTTTGATCCCCTTTCCATTTTCAAAAGATGTATTTCCTTATTATCTTTTATTTTGCTCTTTATTTACTGTTGGGGCTTGTCACATAAAAGAAATATTGAAGTTTGAATATTTGATTTAATTCATCTATCATTACGGTCTCGAGGCACATCTATTTTCCTACAAATGACCTGTGTTTATCCTTCTTTAACGCAGAATAGTACTCTGCTGTGTATGTCCACCACATTTTCCTTATCTACTCATCTACTGAAGGATGTATAGGCTGTCTTCAGGATTTAGCTCGTATGTTGATAGAAAATACAATTAAGTTAATTAGACCTTTAATGGAATGAATGACACCCTTCTCCTACAAAGATATAAATAAAAAGAACTAAGAACTATCCCAAGACAGTGTACTGAGAGCATAACTATAGGATTCTGGTTGACATGGATTTAACTGTTGGAAGTTTTAGTGCATTAAACAGCTTTGTTTTCTCCATTCAGAAGACAGCAGCACGGACTTGCATCTTATAGGATCTTGTGACTATTACATGAAACGGCCTGTATACTTGCCCACTTCAGGCGTGGACCCTTTGTTCAGAAGCATTCCTGGAACAGGGCCTGTTTCTGCTGACATGTGGACAAGATCAACGCCCAATAAGATGTTATGTAGCTAAAACTGCCTACAGTCAAGGCAGTAGATACAGTAGTTTTGGAGAAGGAGGGAGGTCACCATTTGCTCAAATAGCCTAAGAAGTCTTCTTCAATTATCTAAAATAATCCTAGTCTTGATATTTAGGAGAAGTGCTGGAATAAGGAGACAACTGTGGAATATTTACCAAGAAATAAGAGAAAAATGATAGCAGAGCTGTGCTATTCTTTTGAAGACCAGCTTCGCTCCTCAGATTCGAAGTGTACTCTGTAATTACTAGTATAATGGCATTTTCTGGTTTTCATCGGTTATGTCTGCAACCTCCACCAATTGTATTAGCAAGATGAAAGTTTCCCTTACAGTGCATTCTCCGTTTGCAGGGACCAGACCCAGGACCTCGCACGTGCTGGGCAAGCACTCTACCACCATGTCTGGATCTCTTGTTTTATTTCTTCTGCGACTCCCCACAGCTATCCAGCCGTCGGTCCTCTGTACACGCAGTGTTGCATAGCTAAGTCCTGGATTTGCAGAAGGAGGCTTCCTACGTTGCTTTCAGCAACTTACTGTGCTCATTGTCAGGATAAGAGCCGAACCTAAGAGCACTGATGTGGAAGGAGTTAAAAGTAGATGCGGTGGATTATCTAGATCCAATCCACAGAAGGAAAGTGTGAAAGACCTCTGCAAATGACTGACACCCCCTTGTGAAACACTTTGGGAGGAAAATTCTCCAGAGTAAAAGGGGAAAACTTGCTTGTTCCTTGGGAGTAGAATTCTTCTTCAGCTGGGCGGAGAAGAGATGGTGTCTTCTGTCTGACGATGTAGGTGGTTGGATAAAAACTAACTGTAAGTAAAATCTAAATAGCAAGGAATATGGAACTTTTTATTAGTTAGAATATCTTCATCACAGGAAAATCAAATTGTGGAGTTAATTTGATCCGTATTTCATGAGCGCTTACTTGCTAGATGCATCATCCTTGAAGAGACAAGAATGGTTTGCTCCATTAGAGACTGTGTATAGAAAAAAACACACAAGCATACAAAACCAAAGTACTGCAGCTGCCAGATAAGAGATAGCAGAATGTGACAGAATTAATGAGCAGGGGAAACAGATTTTGATCTGGAGTCGAAGAATCTACCCCAGAAAAGGTAATACTGGATCTAGTTCTTGAAGTACAAGTAGATTTAAATATATGTGAGGCTAATGGAGGTATTTCTTTACTTATTGAGACCGTCCTCACTATATAGCACAGCTCACTACGTAGCCCAGGCTGGCCTTGAACTCACAGCAATTGTTACAGTTTGGGTCTAGATGTCCCCCCAAAAACCTCATGTAGTTGTAGCAGTCATAGGTGAGATTTTTTCAGAAGCGGCTGAATCTAGAGTATTTGACTGATTTATAGTGCAATGCTAGGATTGAGGGTGCCAGGGGGAAGGGTGGGTCATTATGAAATCAGCCCCTGATTGGTTTGGTGCCGCCCAAACCCTGGTAGCTTGGATACAATATAAAAGATAGAAAGAAGATTACCTTTCCCCCTTGTTTGCTTTGCTACCTTTTGCCTGCCATGAGCTGTCTCTCTTCTGTATCGGTTCTCTGCTGAACCTCTTGCCCTGGAGCCAGCTGACCATGGACTGAAACCTCTAGAAACTGTGACCAAATGAATCTTTCCTCTTCTAACTTTGGGCACTGGGGAATCCTGACTCAGCAATGAGAAAAGTAACTAAGACAACGATCCTCCTGCTCCAACCTCCCAAGTTCTGAGACTGCATGTGTACAGTAGACCCCTGGCTGAGGCCATGGAACTTCCAGTGCTCTGAAATCAGAGTGTGTCTAGAAGGGACACGCGCCAGAAGAGCTGCAGTGCAGGGTCAGCAGGGAGCCATGCCCACCACCCAGCGCTGCTGCGCACGAGACTGCGAGGGCCGCGTGGACTCCACAGTGGAAACTCTGAGTGAGAACTTTTTTAACTTGGGAAAGTGGACATATAGGAATGTCAATACCTACAATAAAAAAAAAAAAAACAGGCCAGAAAAAGGACAAAGTGAGATAAATAAAATTTAGGTACATTGAAAATGAGGCGAATGATAAATGTGACCATAGGGCTGCCTAAGAAAATATAGGATAAGAAACTGTGTGGCCTTAGGAAAGAAGTGGGAATACTTATTAGACTAGTGAGAAAGGATGGGTGAAAAATTAGACTACAACTTAAATGGAAAGAAAGAGTTGGTATAATTTCACATAAATAGCCTTAACTACAGCTCTACTCCAATTATTCCTCAATTTATATCCCTGAGCAGACAATACTCTTAGAATCACAGGCTATCTGTTCAAATATATTCTCATTATCATTGCCTAGTTATGTGGTAGGAATACCAAACTTAACACTCTCAAAACAGATTTTTCATTGCTAGTGTACAGAAGTGCTACGGATCTTCCCTAGCGTGTGTGTGTCTGTTAACTTCATATCCTACTTTATTCTTGAACTTGCTTCGTACTTGTAATAGCTTTAAAAAGTGGAATCTGTGGGTTTTCTCAACATCTAAGGTCGTATCATCTGTGGGCAGAGATCCTTTCTAATTATGACTTTTATTTCTTTTCTTTGCCAAGTCATTCTATCTAGGGTGACCAGTACTCTACTGAATAGTGGATATCTTTCCTTGATCCTAATCTAAAGGAAAATTTTTCAGTCTCTTGCCATTGAGTATGATGTTATAATTTTCCAAATATAGATTTTAATATGTTCAGGTGGCTTCCTTCCACTTTTAATTGGCCTATTTTTTTTCAGTACCAGGGCTCAAACTCATGACCTTATGTTTGCAAGGCAAGCCCTATGCCCCCGAGCTGAATTTCCAGCCTGGTATGGAATTTTTTCAAATGTTTCATCAGTTGAGGTGATTGTGATGTTTCCCCCTTTTCTTCTGCTAATATGGTATAGCACATTAGAATTCATGTTGAATTCTCCAAGCATCCCCAGGATAAATCCCACTTGGTGACAGTGTACATTCTTTTAATTTACTGATGAATTTGATTTCCTAGTATTTTATTGATGTTAGGATATCTGAATCAGTGTTTATATAAAGGACATTTGCTGGCCATTTTACTGTAATTAATTTTTCTGGCTTTGGTATTAGGGAATCGATAATTTCAGAGCATAAATTGAGGAGTATTCGTTCCTCTTCACTGTTTTATGAATGTTTGTGAAGGGCTAATACAAACACTGGACAGCATTTGCCTATCCAGTGAGTCTACAGTGTCCAGGGATTTTCTTTGACGTGAGAGTTTTGATTATTCATTTACTCTCTTTAGTATTTATAGGCTTCTTCTGATTTTCTAGTTCTTCATGATTTAGAATTGATAGGCAGTATTTGTCTAGACATTTGTTTGTTTAATCTAGGTTATTGAATATGTTGGCTCAGAATACTCCCTCATAATTCTTCTCATGTCTCTAGAATTAGGAGGTAAGTTCTTCATTTTCTCTTATTTGTCTTCTCTTTTTTTCTTATCTTCCTAGTGATTCATCAATTTTTATTGTCTTTTTACAGAGCCAACTTTTTGTTAATTCTCTGTATTACTTATATACTTACCATTTTGTTGAACTGCTCTAATCTTTTTTTCCCCGTTAGCATTGGAGACGGAACCCAGGGCTTTGCACATGCTAAGCAAGGGCTTCGTATTGAGCTCCATCTCCAGGCTCTCTGCTTTCACTCTCAGTATTTGTTTCCTTCTACTAGTCTTTTTTTTAGGTTTTTTGAGACAGGGTCTCGCTTTGTAGTTCAGGCTGGCCCTGAGCTCAGCCTCCAACTCACATCACAGCAATCCTCCTGCCTCTGCCTCCCGAGTGCTGGGATGACAGGCGTGAGCCACCACGCCCGGCACTGTGGTATGTGGTACTGGTTGCTGCTGGGGTGAGTCTCCACGCCCAGTATGGTATGTGGTTACCGGGGATCGAACCCGGGTCCTTGCGCTTGCA
>PVIR01000003.1:0-26603 GCA_004026965.1 Petromus typicus
CAATCTCAACATTGTCCCCTTTCACCTTATTTTACATTGAGCATTTTCTATTTCACAATATATAACATACAATGCTAGGACTCATTTACATCTTCATTTTCTCATACCAGAGAAAAGATGCGATATGTACCTATCTGTGCCCTATTTATTTCACTTATGAGGATATCCTCAAGGTATGTCCATTTAAGTAGAAATGATTAAATGATTCAAACCTATCTTTTTTTTTTTTTTTTTTTTTTAGGTTTTTGGAGACAGGGTCTCGCTTTGTGATTCAGGCTGGCCCTGAGCTCAGCCTCCAACTCACATCACAATCCTCCTGCTTCTGCCTCCCGAGTGCTGGGATGACAGGCGTGAGCCACCACGCCTGGCACTGTGGTATGTGATACTGGTTGCTGCTGGGTGTGGGTCTCCACACCCAGTATTGTTATGTGGTTACCGGGGAATCGAACCCGGGTCCTTGCGCTTGCGAGACAGGCGCCGGAACCACTGAGCTAACTCCCCGGCCCGCAAACTTATCATTTTTTATGGCAGAGTAGTACTCCATTCTGTAGAAGAACCACAGCTTTTTTATCCAGTCTCCAGTTGATGGACACTTGGGTTGTTTCCAAGATGTAGCAATCACAAACTGGGCTGCTATAAACATGGGTGTACATATGTCACTGTGATAAGTCTTTTAATTCTTTTGTGTATATACCTAGCAGGGCAATGGTCGGGTCAAATGGGACCATCAATCCTAGCTTTTTGAGGATTCTCCAAGCTGATCTCCACAGGGGTTGTACGAGTCTATAGTTCCACCAACAGTGGAGAAGGGTTCCTTCTTCTCCGCAGCCTCATTTTTAACTGAATAGTATAACCAGGAAGTCACTCCATATAAGTCCATAAGATCTTCCTATTTTTATATCATCCTTTTGCTCTCTTCTCTTGTTTTATCACAAATTATTCAACCATTTCCTCTCTATCAGCATTAGATTGTTTCTAATATTTTGTAACTACAGGGAAAGGGGATAACAAAAGGAGTTAAGTACATGTATCAGTTCCCCATGAGGAATGCAAATATTATATATTATAAACAAGTACTTAAGTAAAAGAAACCTCTTGTGCCTATGTACTTTCCTCTTGTTGGAGGTGACCTTTCGGAGTAGATTTTTGGGATGAAGTTGCTAAGTCAAACAATAAGTGCAAAATAGTTTTGTAATATATTCTAAAAAGAGCTCTCTAGAAATATTTTATTTGATGTCCATTCCTATCAGTTGTTAGCAAGTGCACTTTTCCCACTGTGTGGAGGAACAATGGAAAATGCGATAGGTCCTATTTTTATTCTTTATTAATTATATATTTATCAATTTGTTATTGAAGAATGTTTGAATTTTAGTGGCAGAGTTTACCTACAGAAATGGTTGTCCATGGGAACATTTTGTAATGCACCTTTTCTCTTCTTTTTATTGAGATGGGGAGATACGGCCTTTCTATGAAACTATATAGTTAAGTCTAGCCTTGAACTCGCTACAAAGCCCATGCTGGCCCTGGACACACAGTAATCCTCCTGGCTCAGCCATATGAATAATTAGATTGAAAGTAGCATTATCCCTAAACCTAATCCTCAGACCCACACCCTGATACTTTGGTACTTGTACCCCATTACTATCCCTAAATCTAACCCTAACCCTAATACCTGGACTACAGTACTCAGAAACTTGCACTCTAATATTCTCCATCATTCTAACCTGAACTTGAACCTGAACATATGCACACCAGTACTCATGTACCATTATTCCAACAGTATCCTCAATTCCAGTTTAAGCCTAACTATAACCCTAATAACTGTACCACAATGGTCAGGAACCAACATATCCCTCACCCTAGCCCTAACCATAACCCTTCACCCAATACCTGCACCCCAAAGCTTAGATATTGCCCAGTAACTGTGTACCTATTTGAAACATAAAGCCCATCCCCAGTACCAGCAGCCTAAAACTCAAGTCCTTGCATGCAAATACTCTAACATTACCCCTAAATCTAGTCCTAACTATAACCATAATAACTACACCCAATATGGGGTGTGTGTTCCTTGACAATTTATCTATGCGTATATTGACAGGTATAGATAGATATATATTTATTCTGGAATATTTACTCAGAATTTAAAGTATTAGGAACTTGACAGAAACCTAATGATTCTGATAGTGATAAGAATTTAAACCAGAATGCTAATAGTACAGAAATAGTTATTTAGATAGGTTTGGTACAAAGTGGAAAGAATTAATGACGACATTTCTGAAGCATAGACAAAGATTGTTTTTCATAAATTATTATTTTGATTGTTCAACGTTCAGAAATAATCCACTTACCTTTGAACCCAAGTGTCCAAACCTGAATAATCTTTCATTATTCAATCCACTATCTCCTTCCATAGTTTTCTAAGTATTTTTATCAGATTTAATTTTGTTTGTATTGGGTATCAAACTCAGATGTGTGGTGCTGCTGAGCTGAATCTTTGGTCCTTTTGATTTAATTTTGATGTAAATTTATTTTCAAGTTCTTTATGAGGGTTGAACTTAATTGGCTAAGTATGTAAAGTATAGTGGAAACCTGTGTTTTTTCCACTATGGAAAGAACAAAAATTATATTTGTTGATTATTGTACTAACAGCTTGGTGCTCATACAGGTGCAGCCATGTTAACTACTAAATATGACATGAGGAATTCGATAGTTGAGTTCATTTCTCCTGGACAGTAAAACTCAAATGATTACAGTTGACCTTTTAATCAAGTCACACATGCAGTTTTGTGTATTTATTGTGAATATCATTTTCATTAGTGGCCTTTGCTCTTCATGTGTGTCTGATTTGTTTTCAACCTGACAAAAGTCAGTCCTTCATCAGGACATCTCCAGTCTGTTTACAATTAAGTTTTACCAATAATTCATCTTTTTCAGTTTATTTGGATGTTATCATATAATGCCAAGTTTTTCTTAAACTTTGGGTGCATGTCTGTGTGACTAATAATTTGTAACAGTGATCTTGGTTCTATATTCTTACTAAAATTGGCAGTTAGACTTAAAATTTTTTCCTAATTGCTTATTGACTATTTAGTTTCCCTGGAAAATATCTATTTACAAATATATTATGTACTTTTTTCTACTGTGTTATGTATTTTTTATTACTTACAATATTTCATAAATATATTGAGTAAAAATCTTTTTGATTACTTGTGTTGGAAATGTTTACTTATATTTCTGGATGATTCGCTTTTACCATATGGGTCCCCTCACCTTTTATGGAGATTGAACTCATGACCTTTGCACAAAGGAACATCTCCAGACCTTTTATTTTGAGAAAATCTCGCTAAGTTGTCCAGGCAGGACTTGAACTTGCCATCCTTCCACAGGTCTTCAAGAGAGCCAGGATTAAAGGTGTTATGGTTTAGATCTGAACCGTCTTCCCAAAGTCTCATGTGTTCAGAGCTGGGGCTTTCGCAAGATAATTGGATCACTGGGTCTCTGGTTTAATTCAAAAATTATAGTCTTAAAGTACATCTGTAGTTTTCCTACAAATGATTCAAACTTATCCTTCTTTATATCCGAGCAGTACTGCATTGTGCATGTGCCAAATTGTTAAATGTGTTATTTAAACACTAAAATTAGGATCTACAATAATGCTGCAAGTTCTATATTTACATATATGCTTTATCTCTATATTCTATTGTCAAATATATATCTGTGATTTAATTTTAGTATTTACTGTTTAAATACAAATATCACTGTTAAATTTTGTCAATTATCTTTTTATTAATGAGGAGGAGGATAACATTTTGAAATTATGTTACTGTGGTAAATTACATCTCTAGATTCCTTAGTCTGTAACTTTCATTTTTTGGTGTGTGCTGTTCTGGGTATGACAGATTATTTTATCTACATTTTAAAATTAATTTTCATGTAGATGAGCAAAGTAATTATTATGTCATCTTCTGTAAAAACTATCATCTTTTATTTTTATTTGATTGTCTTATCTTTTTCCTCTTTAGCTAGATAATTATATATCTGATTTATTTTTAACATTCTTATAGATTCATTCACAAGGAGCTATAACAATTATATTTCTTAATTTAATGTTCTTTGCTTGTATTGTTTTTCAGCATAATTATTTCTTTTTCTGTATTTCTCTTTAATTTATTGGATCAGATATTCACCATATTTCTCCACTTACTGATAGAACTTATCTTTTAAATATTTTTAAAGCACTACTTCATATGTAGTTCTATGGGACATAATAATGAGGAGTATTCCAATCTTTGATTTTTAGGTATTCCATAGTGTTTTTAACTCAAATACTGAGAGATTTTGATATTCTAAAGTTTTTCTAAAGATGAGGGAAGCCCTTTGCCCTTTGATATTTGCATTATTTGGGCATTCTATGAATATATTCTACTTTTCATTTAATCCTGAGAATTAAACAACTTTACATTTTATACAATATAACTTAGTAGCTGGCCAGGGATTTAGCACAGTGGTTCTAGCACCTGTCTTGCAAGCGCAAGGACCCGGGTTCAATCCCGGTAACCACATACCATACTGGGCATGGAGACTCACACCCAGCATCAATCAGTACCACATACCGCAGTGTCAGGTGTGGTGGCTCACGCCTGTAATCCCAGCACTCGGGAGGCAAAGGCAGAAGGATTGCTGTGCTGTGGGTTTGAGGCTGAGCTGAGGGCCAGCCTGAACTACAAAGCAAGACCCTGTCTCAAAAAACCTAATATATATATAAAATTTAGTAGCAAAATACATGTCAAAATTAAATTTAAAATGTAAGCCTATAGAATGAATTAATGACTTTACTCATGAGTAAGTGAAGAATGGTATTGAGTTAGACACAAGGGCCTGAAGTACCAGCAAAAGCTCCATCGACCACTCTTCTAGCAGGATGTGCACCTTGTAAGGAATAAGAAGGCTGGGCACACCGGCCCTGGCTGCCCTGGCTTCATTGGTTTTCCAGCCCAGATTTGCTAACAGTGCCATTTGGCTATAAAACTGAGATACTTCTTTACTAACCAGTGTTTGGTTTTCATTTCCCTGGATAAAGGTCTTTAGATTATGATGAAATAGGGCCTGACAGTAAACAGCAATATTTCAGTATAATGTCCTAGTATTCTGTTAAAGAAGGTATTATTCATGGCTTATATGATTTATAAGATGAATATTTAACAATATGAAGCTGTAAACACAACTTCGTTTATAATTTAGGAATGTTCCTGGTTTTTTTTTTTTTCCAACTATTATGCACGTTGTACCAAATGAACTATTTTTAAAATGTAAAATTAAGTGGTGTAACCAGTACATCATCATTTCAGTAGTTTTTCCTCTTATAAAATTTAAGTTCTCTGTTAAATAATAATTTCCCATTTTCTCTTTCAAGATATTACCAACTAATGTTCCTTATTTAAGGGAGAGGTTCAAGTTTGGCTAGGACAAGAGCACCACATGCCTATTTCCTGAGCCTGATGGTTGAGGCTTGACTCCCTGTGGACTCAGAGATCCTTAAGGGTTTAAGCACACTTTTGCCCATGTGTTAAGCCTTGTTAATGGTCTTCTTGACATCTCCACCCTTCTTTGTCTTTCATCCATGACCCCACCTCCCCTCTAGCCCTGGTTATGCCACATAAGCCCCCTGATCACAGAATTCCTTTATGAGGCAAGACCCTAGGTTAAATCAATAGACCCTCACCCCTTCTCAGCCATCACCACACCCTCTAACTGCTTGCTATATAAACACACTAAGCCTAATTAAAGCTGGAAGTGTTTCAAAACCTTCTCCAGGGTCTGCCTCCTAACTCTCCCTGCCACCATAATGCTGTGCATGTGAACTCATCTCTCTCTCTTCAAGGAAAGAGAAAAGTGCCACCCTAGGTCAACATACTTGCATTTATTTCCACCTCAGTCCATTGTCCATTATGCCCTTGTAAGTCTTTAGTTTGCAGTATGATTGAAATGGATATGAATGTTAAGCTATAGTCTGTGTCATACCCTGGAACACCTTCCCCGACTGAGAACCCAACTACACTTCACAAAACAACACTTATTCCCCATACATGTTAAGCTTGAATTATTTTTTGATATACACAAAATGTATAGATATTCTGCTGTTACAGTTTTCTAACGATGCAGAACCTCAGCATTTCACATGTCCTGTTGTACTGTAGTTTAAATATTGTGACCAAACAATTTTTGGGGATCCAATATTCATTTTGCTGTCAAAACAGAAACTAGAAACCTGAAACTAAACCAGCCTGTTCTAACATAGCATTTGCAACAAAAATCTAAAGGTTCTAAACCTTCCCAATGGCTGTTACATTGAAACACAAATCTTCAAATGTTGCAGACGAGCTGATTGGGAACAGGAGTTCTTCAGTTCCAAGTTACCAGAAAACACCTCCAAGGTTGATCAAAAATGACAATCCCAAAATCTGTCTGAGCAGAGCACCTTGGGAATCACTTCACAGATTGTACAATAGGGAACCATTTCTAATGAGTTTCTTTCATTTAAGTCGTGTAATGACTTGTCTCTCAAATAGCTGTTATCCAAGTATTCTGATTATATAAATCTGGTTCACAAAGCTTGTTGATATTCTGTCTTAAAAGATGTAAAAACTACTTACATTGGAGACAAAACTATCTTCCTTGGAAAGTACAAAGCATCCAGTTTTTGCAGTGGAGTCGTATTTTCTAAGGCAGCAAAACTGCTCAATTTGTTTTCAGTACAACCTATATGTTAGACAGCTTTGGTGCAAGTGATAAAGGCATAATTTAACTGTCATATCTGGGGTCACAAAGCAAGGATATATGTTTGGTGAAACAGATGAGCCTCTATTTGGATTATATGTATGGAATGTATATTTATTGAAAGCACAGTTATTTGGATTTTGTTAAGATATATTTGAAAGAATCATTTATGTTTGCCATTTTTTAGTAAAAGTTATTTCTAATTTTGAAGTATGTTATTTAATTAAGCTTTATTCAGCGGAGGCTCTGACACTGAATGCAGTGGAAGACTTAAAGTTATGTATAGACCCTGAATGGGAGAATGTGGTTTGCATAAGAATAAAGACCTAATAGAAATCCATCCATAAAGTAGTTAGAGACTTGGATGTGAGTATATTTCTTACTATTTTGTTGTCCAAAATGGTCTATGGTTTTTTCTATCATCATTTAGGTGTATTCCTGTCTTCCTAAAAAGCACTTATTTCTTCATAAATTTCTTTATGAAATTCATAAAGCAAAACAAAAACAAAAATAAAACAAAACCTTGACAGTATTAAAGGATCAATGTTAAGGGTTTACTAAAATTTATAACATTAATTCTATTTTCTCTTTCAAAATAACATGGATTTTCCAACCTTAACATTATATGATTTTGTTGAATACATTTGATTTATTCCTCTATCATAAAATCAGATAGGTTTAGGATAGTTCCGCAGTTTTTCTAACACAGGAGAAAGAATTATAATACATAGAAATCACGGGCATCCATCAGTGCAGTAGCTCTTTACAAACATGAACAAAACAGGCAGACTATGAACGCAAAGGCCCAGCCCACACACACAAAAAAACATCTGTTCTCAGCCTAATCCTTGTGATCCACAGCATGTCAGGTCTGTTGCCCACTTTAACATCTCCCTCTCACGTGCTCTGACATGCACCTATTAGCAGCGATGTTGACTTCACTAAGTATTTCTATACTCTAATCTCTCCCTGCCACCATTATGCTCTACATATGAACTCATCTCTGTCTTTTCAAAACCAGAGAAAAGTTCCATCCTAGGTCAACATACTTGCATTTATTTCCTCCTCAGTCCATTGTCCATTATGCCCTTGTAAGTCTTTAGTTTGCAGTATGATTGAAATGAATATGAATGTTAAGCTATAGTCTGTGTCAGACCTTGGGAGTCTGAATGACCTTCTCACATCCGACTTCCCATCTTTGTCATTGGTATTCCAGCCTTCTAAAAATCCATTATTCCACCCTAGGGACCATGTACAGATTGCTTCCTAGAGGATTTGTTTTTCTCTTTCCATCTAGTTGATCCTTTAGGAGGAGGTTGAGTCATTTTTCAGATTTCAGGTCAAGTGGTACATTTTTTACTGGCTTTCCTGGTAAAAATATCCTCTTGTCATTCCCTTTCTGCCGTGAATGAAGATGACATTTGGATAATTAGTTGGTTAATAACTATGTCTATCATTAGGCTGTAGCTTCATATGGGCAAATTTGTGATTAGCTTGTTATTCATTACTCTTTTTAGCATGGTGTTTGCCACCTAAGTATTTATTGAATAAGTATTTATATGAAGAAAAGAATGAGAAAATTAAAATATAAGACAAGTAGATTTTGGAGACAAGAGTATGTTGGAATGTAGGTCAACCAAAGGAGAGTTTGAAGTTTGGTTTCTTATCTTTGATGCCAGATCTTGGGCAAAATGATTGTAAACCCAGTTTTACAATAAAAATAAAGCAGAAAAAGTTTCATGTTAAGCATTTACTATGTCTAGTGAATTGTACTATGAGGATAACACAGTATTATAAAAATCCAAGACACAATTTTGAAAAAGCACCTGCAGTCCACTGAGATGTCAACATTCCTAGTTTCTGTGAAATCTTTGTCTCAATTGGGCAAAGATGGCTACAAAAAAGAGAAAGTTTTCTGCAGGAGAAAAGACACTACTTTGAGTAAGTATATGAAGACAATGTTCTGAGATGCAGACAGAAGGAAACTTCTTTTCTTGGTATTTCCAAGGATCCCATCTGGCAGAATGATTTGATTTTCTTTGAGCAGTCAGTATCAATTTTTTACCCTTGAGGTTAAAATTTCCAAGTTTAAGAGAATCCCTGTGATGATGAGATCAGAAGAGTACTTTGGCCACAGTTGTCTTGATATGACCAAGAAGGCTGCAGGCCTTGTGTTTCTTTCCCTATTTTTTCATGACAGGGAGGGAAATGTCCGAGTCAGCTACCTACTCATTCCAAGTTCATAAAGCAGTGAGTCTGGTAGATACACCTTGCACTTTCTGATCCTTGAGGAGATGTCTGTCTATTTCAGTTATCTAGTTACCACTTATCTTATGAAAAAGAGACCATATTTGCAGTTAAATTCTTTCTTGGAAATGAATATATTATTTTTATCACTTTATGATCTCATTTAAATCGAAACTCTCAATTTCCAAAGCTCAAAGCTCAAATACTATAAAATTTAAAAGTAATGTTTGTGGGAATACCTGTCATTATCTATTTCAGTGAAATGGATAGGAAAAGCACCTGGGTTCAGACCCACTGATGGATTCTGAAAACCTGCACAGAATATCCTTCATAATTGCCCTATCTATGGACATTGTTTATTTGCATTCTTATATCTTACATCATTTCTTTGTTTTTACCAAGATCTTAAATACCTTCTTCTTCAGGTTTACACCTATTCACTGAGTAACTAGCAAAAGAAAGCAGAGCAGCACATAAACACAACCACTTCAGATGTCATGTTTTCTTGAGCAGCTGTCTCCCTGAAGTCTTCAAACACCTTCCCTGCAAATGTGGGCAAAAGGGACGTGTGGCCCTGTAACATGAGTACCTGACATGTATCTCCCCTGCTCCTGTTGCTTCAGGTTCAGAGCTTCAAATTTCTGCTCTAGTTTCTTCTCAGCCTCAAAAGTTATATCATGTCAGTTCATACAGGAAAATTAGGCACAAGGACAGTCTAAATTTGCATTTGAAACTGAGATCACTCCAGCTTTCTACAAGCTACTTCAATTTTTGAGATTTCAAAATATATTAAACATATTTCACACTGGATATGAGACTAAAAATGATATTAATATTTCTTCTATGCAAAATAGGCTAATTAAGGAAAGGCAACATTAAAATTATGTTCCCCTTGTATGATATTTGGGATGTCTCATCATAAAGTATAAACCTATATATTAAAAGTGATTCATTTTTTATTTCTGAAAACAGAATAAACTAGATATATAGAAAAGAAAAACTACCCTGTATCCAATTATTCAGTGTAATTACAATCAAAAAGATGTTCTATATACTTCCAAACTATATATTTGTCTCACAGAATATTTATCTGTGTAGCTATTTGCTGGGTATTATTTCAATGTGTAAACAGAATTCAGGTATGAGAATATTAAAAATTAAATCTGTAGTTAATCTTTGCAAGTCCCCTTTTGTAGGGAATAGGGAAAGGGATCATTAATAGAACTTTTGTAGTAAGTTCTAGTCTTCTATGAGCCAGGGCAGCACACAGCAAATTAAGTAATATATAGACAGAAATTAGACTTAGAAAAGAAATTAAGCTTTGGGCCTACTCAATGCTGCTCTAGGCAGCAAAGATGGAAGAACTGAGCTTGCCACATATTTATGTAGTACATCTGGAATAACAAAATATAAAAGATGACTCAGAGGGTGGCAGCCAGAGATAATCCTAGAACAATGAAGAATTATGGAGATGAAGGTCCTAGGTCATGAGGTCTGCAGCTAGTGCAATCCTGCCTTGAAGCATCACAGCATTTGTAAACTTTGGGGTCTTAGTTGTTACTGCAGAGGAAAACAGAGTTACGTATGGGTGTTTCATAGTTTGCTGGTAGGCAAGAAAATTAGGCCTAATCATAACTTTAATCATGGAATGCTTTTTCTCCAAAATTATTGATATAGGGAAAAGAGAGGTGTAACTCCCAAATCAGTTAGATATCTAAAATCCGAGTTCATGTTCTCTACGATTAAAGAATGAATCCTGTGAACCACAGAGGTTAAGAGTAGGAAACGTTTATTGAGAGATAGCTTCTACCTGCAAGAGACAGAGGGGAACCCCAAAGTGGGTCCATAAGCACCCTGCTGTTTCTCAGGCGATTTTTATGGAGTACAGCCACAGATGAGATGAGGTGCAGTGAGTTGAAGGTGGACTTAAAATTATGCAAAATCAATAAAATTACAGCAAGTATAGTTGTGATATACGTAATACTAATTAAAGGTGAATTCAGTGGAAAAGCAAATCATGTAGCAAGCATACAAGATTATCAGTGAAGGACTTTTCCTCCAGGGGGGTGGTAAGATCTTGGTTCCCCACCCAAGCAGTTGATATCTATTTGTAATATCAATCACTGCTGTTTATCCTGTGTGGGTGTGGTCATCCCTCTCCTTTTACAAAACAGTCCTGCAGTAAATGAGCCTAGATGGTCCTCTACATTGGCCCTTTGACTATGCTCCATGTTGGCTAAATTGTTCTCCATGCTGATTGAGCTCAGGCTGGCCCTGTCTAACTCCCTAGAAAATATTCAATTAACCTACCAATCTACAATGTTATGGGAAATTGCTCCCAACACTTTTTGTTATATTTCTGCTTCACAATTGTGAGATCGAGCACAGAGACCTAAAGAAGGATTATTCTCGCTTTTTCTCCACCATTTCCCCCTGTGCTTTCTGTGTCTTTAACATTCACTATATTAAGCTGATATTAAAACAATACTGGAAGCCATGACATTAAGTGAGACTAAGAAAAATCCAGCTACAAGAATAAAGTCAGGGAGGTAGGAGAGAATATGAAAGGAGAAGAAGCAGAGGGAAGGGAAGAGAGGGCAGAAGTACAAAGGACAGAACATGTTAATACTTGGCATTTGCCACAGGGATAGTGAAGAGATGAGAGTCTGAAAGTCTAGAGTGACTAATGCTTTTCCATATTGTAGAAGTGTCTTGTATAGATACAAGTAGTGGATGAAACTATATTACTCAGAAGGCAAAATACATTTTGAACCAAATTCCCTAGGCTGAGAAGGCAGGGTTTTTAAAAAAGAACTAGATTTGTTGCAGCCTCTGGGAAAAACAGGAATCTTTATTCACTATGTAAGAGCAAATGCTTCCTGAAGTCTTGAATCTTATTTTCTCAGGCTTAAGGGAAAATATAAAGGCATACATTTTTGAAAAACAGAAGTAAAAGATAACTCCCTAAGAAGAGCTTTATATGTGTGTGTGTATACATATAATATATTCGGTAACATATGTATACAAGTAATTTTATTTATATATGACTTTTAATATAATAAATTTACTAAGCAACCTTATTTTTGGGAAAAGGGGTTACCTTGGAAGCATTAGTGTTCATAATTACATAATAGAATCATGTTTATGTGTATGTTTTAGTCTATATAGCTCATTTTACAGATTCAAAGAAATTTTGCAAAGTCTGTATCACTAACTGCAAAACATGATGTGCTTCTGAAACAAAATTTGTTTTGCTACCATTTATATTTTTAAAATTTTATCACTACCATCTCCATTGGTTACTGTGGAATAAAAAATCTGATTCCAGTAAGAAAAAGACAGCTTGTCTTCAGTAAGCAAAGCCAAGAGTTTTGTCTTAACAGTTATTTTACAACTGTTTGGTGAATTCTAGTAATATAAGTTTATATTCTAAGTATCTAATCTAGAATTTGAGATCTAACCCCTTTCTTGAGAAGCATGACCACTATGAAGCATTTTCCCAGGGATAATTACGAATACAAAATTTATTTCCAAAAGTAAAAAAAATGGTTTGTGCAGCCAGCCAATGCATATTAGATTTACCCATGATTTGCACTGTTAATCTTTCTTCAGCCTAATAAGGAAATCTGTCTGTTTAGCTAAAGCCAGCACACAAGGTAGCAGTCGACACCTTTCAAAAAGCCCCAGTTGTGAGGCAGGACAGATGAGACCCCTTGACTCCATTCCAGGTCCTGATTTTGTCTCTGTTGAAAACACCTGAAATTTTCACCTTCCTCTCGTTGGTTTGAGCCTTTTTTAAAAAAAAAAATTATTTTCCAGCCAGAAATGGTGATGCATACCTGTAATTCCAACATTCCTGCGAAGGCAGGAGGAATCCTGTGAGTTCAAGCTACACACTGGGTACAGGAGTGGGCTGAACTATAAAATCAGACTCTGTTTCAAAAAAACAAAGAAAAAAATTATTTTTTCCTACACAGTAAAATTGATACCTTTTATATAAGTTTTCCTAAGTAGAGAAAAGCATACTCTTTGTAATGGACCACAAGTTAGCAGAATGAGAGATTGCAGCACATATCTATGGATAATAGCATAAGATTAAATCTATAACCATTATTTGTTGTTGTTACAATCACTGCAGGAGGCAGTGTAGTATCATTGAAGAAATGACTAGATTTCATATTGGCCAAACTATGCTTGATATTCTAGTTTTCACATTTTCTTGTTGTATAAACTTTGGTAAATTCCTCAATACCTAGACCTCATTGGTGACAAAGATTTAGCAATATCCACCTATGTGTAGTGCCGTTATGATTGAATGAGCTGTGTATGTGCTGCCTCTCACATATAGTAAGTTCTACAAAAAAGGACACTTCTCGTCTGGTACTGGGAATTAAACCCTGGGCCTTTGGACTGATCTATATTCCCATCCCTTTTTATATTTTTTAGTACAAGACAAGGTGTCACTAACTCCTTAAGTTATCCAGATTGGGTTGGAACTTGCTATCCTTCTTCTTCAGCCTCCCAGAATTCTGTGCTTACAGGCATGTGCCATCACAACCAGGTTAGAATAATAATTTTCATACTGGAAATACCCTGACACCTTGCAGTTACTAGCAGTTACATTGCCTTCCTATAGCAAAACCTCAGATACCTGCTACTTACTTTGCCTCTTTTGAGAATTGCTAAAAAATTTAGTAGTAAATTTTTTCTTTTACTGAGGATAGAAGCTGAAAACTATCTCTCTATGTAAAGATGATCGAGCTTTGTACCATATGACTGCTGTTCTCTTCACCATTTGATTGTCCTGCAACCAGTGGACTGCACCTCTGTCTTCGTGTGGGAATCCACCACGAGGACCAAAGAGACATTTTGCCTTCTTTGGGGGAATTGTAAATGTCCTGGTACATTGCAGGTACATCACCTTTTCTTATTCTTCCAAATATATCTTCATAGAAATTCCCAATATTCACATATGTGAATGCCTCTAGTTTTGCAACCAGAATTATAATACATGTGACACAGATCTCCCTTTCATTTTTGCAAGTAATGTTCTGTCTAAGTGGAATTGTTAGTAATGGAACCTTTTTTTCTTAAAAGGATCCAGTATAAAAACTGTTTTCCATTTTATTTCCAAAGAATGAGGCTGTGCCACTGAGAATTCCCCGAGAAACACAAGAACTAGAAACTTGAGGATAAAATTATACACTGGTTCACTTCCCTGTAGAATTTCTATGTAGGTGTCCAGTACTTATCTTGTCTATTGCAGAGTACATGGATAATGGAGAGGATTAGTTAAGTATAAAGCCACTAAGTAGAAGTTTTAGTCATAATTATTTTCAAGGGATAAAATTTTCAAATAGTCATTTGGCTATATTATTTAATTCATGTTTAAAAGTTATGTTGAAGATGAAAGCACTATGTAAATATCAAGACATTGTCTAATGTGCCTCAAAGAATGTAATTTATGTGTAAAATGACAATTACCATATTCTAATTAAATAAGAGAGGAGAATGGACTGGTGCTTTGATGACGTGCGTAGTTCTTGATAACTAGAATTAAGTTCTAAGTTAGTTGGTCTTAGGCAACCTCTTGAATTCTCCTGATCTCCCTGAGTGACATTTTCTTTGAGTAGAAATTAAAATTTTCAAGATCAGAGTGTTTGGATTTTCTCTGGTATTCTAAATGATCTTGTTAATTGATTTTGCCAGAAGTAATTAATTGTCCTTTTTAACTCTGAAGTTCTAGACATGAAGTTAATCCTGTTTTCTTTAGCTCTCAACATCAGAAATGATGTGATCATGTACACATGAACAGTGGCTGTTACTTCCTCCGAGGAAAATTACTATAGGCATTTATCTGATTTTATGGATATATGTGTGCATATAGCTATGAATATACAAAGAAATGTTTTAAAGTGAGATGCACAAAGTTCTGTTTTGTTTTCTTCTTTAATGAGAGATTAAACTTCTGCAGGGCCAGGGATTTAGCTCAGTGGTTCTGGTACCTGTCTTGCAAGCGCAAGGGCCAGGGTTCATTCCTAGTAACCAGACAACAATGCTGGGTATGGAGACTCCCAGCCACCAGCAGTCAGTAGCACATACCACAGTGCTGGCAGTGGTGGCTCATACCTGTAATCTCAGCACTCATGAGGCAGAGGCTGGAGGATTTCTGTGAGTCTTAGGCTGAGCTCAGGGCCAGCCTGAACTACAAAGCAAGATCCTGTTTCAAAAAACAAAACAAAACAAAACCCAAACTGAAACAACAAAGAAACACAAAACTTCTGCAGTGAATTTCATTTATGTATGGATTGGTATATTATCATTTGATAAACTTATAATTATCTCCTACAGCTCTGCTTGAGAATCAACTTAGAATGAAATAGACCTGTATTAAAATGAAGCCTTGATATTTTTATATCCTCAGTTGATAGTTTTTGATTCTCAGTTTCAGTGGATAGTCAGCGTCTTTGAATTCATTCATTTATTCACTCATTCAACAAACTTCTATTGAAATCCTCTTACAAATTCTGGATGCTCTGCTAAACTTCAAAATTCAAATATATTAATGTCTCATCCTTACTCCAGAAGTTTTTCAAGGAAGAGAACACATAAAGAGGTTAACTAAACGGATGCACAGAGTTGTAAAATAATATGTTATTTCTGGAGTTTGAGGGAAAATAGATGAAATGTATCTAAGGCTGGTACAAAGGAGAGGAGGCTTCCTAAAGGGGTTTCCTGCACAGAGCATTAGAGGCTAAGTAGCTATTAGCCAAGTGAAGCGAGGAGGCTTTGTGGTGATTATATTCCAGCGAAATGGAGCAGTTCTATCAAAGATGAAGGAAAGCCAGAGCGCTGGATTTGACATATTGTAAAGGTGCATGTTTAAGAAAACGACTGTGTGTGATGAGGTTAGGAGGAGGCATGAAGCTCCTCAATATGGACCTGGCAGGCAAAGCTAAGAAACAAGAATGTCATCAAACAAGTGAGGAGGAGCCAAGGGTTTTTCAGCTTGAAGTAGAACTTTGACCATATTTTCTCTGTACAGAGATTTTATGTTGTATTATTTTTGCTGCATTTTTCAGATATGGAAATGCATTTATGTCCTGTGGGCTATATTAACTTGACAGACACTAAAAGCTTATGAAAAGAAGCTACTTGCTTTATTTCCAGACAAATTTTGGATCTATGATACACTATTTCCTTATTAAGTGGAACAAAGACGCACATCGTTTATGCATTACCTGAAGATGAACTGGAATTTTAACACAGAAGATGGTGGCTTCCCCAATTAAGAGTGAAAAAAGTCTAAAGTAAGAGCTATAATTTGGGATGAGGTTTATTTCCTTTTCAGTTCATCTGACCACTCCACACCCCAGACTTAATGTGTGGGCACCCGTGATCATCAGGAAGCTAATTACTATTGGAATTTGCCTCTTAGCCTAAGGACTTGTATGGTTAAATAACTCTAAAAGTTAACTACACTTTTCTGATTCCTACGGGTGAATGAGGAAATAGCATAATGAAACTTCGCTTCTAGGTCCTAAGAAGGCCCTTCTCGAGAAATGATGTGAATACTTCAAGGTAGAATCATCATTATTATACTATCTGGTGTAGCTGACAGTGTCAGTTTGCCATTGGTTAGGTGGATAAATCCCCTAGTGCTCATATGCGTCTGTGTGCATGTGTGGGGTAAGGATACATGAAGCAGTTAAATGGCAGTCATGAGTCTCCATCCTTGAGACAATGCTTGGCAGCCCTTACATAGGAGCATAATATATGTTACTTTCAGGGAAAATGAAAAGTAACTTTATGTGCAGATTTGGGTGTATGGTATCCCGCAGAGCTTAAATTCACTTCCATATCTGGAAAATAAAAATACTGGACATATCAGTTAATTTGTGTGGCAAGGTGACTTACTGAGACCTGAAACAGGTATGAGGGAAGGTATGACTTTTTTTTTTAATTGTCTAGAGGAAGCCTACGACTCTCTACTTTCAAAAATGCTTTTCTTCCTCTTTGTCTCAGGAGCTCTTAACAAAACCGAAGCACCGACTGCAGCTATTGTTAGGACATCCACGTGTCCGGGCTTTCCTGGGACCACGCGAACAGAGCAGCTGCTGTCAGTGTCCCGCCTGTAGCTCCTCAGATCTTTTTTCAGCTCTGTGCCCAGCAGCTCCCAGTGTGACTTCTGTCCCATCCGTTAGGTCTCGATCGTTCTGTGGGAAGACCACCCTCGAATGCCCGTGACCTACTTCTCTGCGAGTGCCTGGGAAGCTATGCTCTTCCAGAGTGGCATTTAACTGATGACGAAGGAGCACTTACGTTTAAATACATGAGCTGCCTCACTTCCCGAGCCGCCTAGGTGTAGGGCTGGAAGTTTTAGCAAATATACATCCAGAACATTCGTAAAGGAATTCTGTTGTGCGCCTGCTCCATGCAATGTTTGAAACAAGTTCGCAATATGAAAATAAACACTTTTAGCTGCTAATCAAATTTAACGGGATGTCTTATAATTCATCTAGTAACCACGCTCTCCTTTGAGATTTCATTGGATGGGGCACTGTTTGGCTTCTATTTCCTCACAGTTCTGCCTTTCCACTTCTGCACCAGGTTGTCCTTGGAGGACAGCCACATAAATTCCTGTTGTGAGGAACGGGGTCTGTGTCTGGAGAGCTTCACTTAAAAGGAGCCAAGCTCTTTCTTCTGCATTTTTTTTTAAATTTTTTTTTTTAGGTTTTTTTGAGACAGGGTCTCGCTTTGTGGTTCAGACTGGCCCTGAGCTCAGCCTCAAACTCACATCACAATCCTCCTGCCTCTGCCTCCCGAGTGCTGGGATTACAGGCGTGAGCCACCATGCCCGGCACTGTGGTATGTGGTACTGGTTGCTGCTGGAAGTGGGTCTCCACACCCAGTATTGTTATGTGGTTACCGGGGAATCGAACCCGGGTGCTTGCGCTTGCGAGACAGGCGCCGGAACCACTGAGCTAACTCCCCAGCCCTTTCTTCTGCATTTTATATTATGAATAGTTCCTCCCTCCAAAGGGCCAGGTGTTAATGACAGATCAGTCTCTCAGCTACTATCAAAACATAGCTTCCTGAAGACTTGTGTTTTGGGGAAATATACAAAAGATAATGAACGAGTATGAGGTAGGACATGGGCAGCGTTCAACAGAGAAGTTACAATGAATGCACGCAGTCTCAGGCCTGTTTTCCAAAACTGGGGCAGAAGGTCATGCCCTGGGGATACTGGAAAGGTTGGAATACTAGTTACTGTACTGGAAAGGTTTGACATGGGGCAGGAGGGTTTCATCAACGCCCCTTGAGGCCACATACAGAGCAGAAAACTAAGCAGAAGAGCCAGACTACACAGACTGTGGTGATCTGGAACATCTTCAAGTTTGTTCTAAAACTAAGGCCTTCACAGAGCTCTGAGATGGGTATTGCTCACACTTAATAATGCTTCAGGTTAAATTGTAAAACCCCAAGAAGTAAAAATAAATTATATTTAATTTGATTTAAATGAAATCAAGTAAGAAGTAATCAAACCTATCACATCCAACTTTGTGGCTACAAATATATAACATTTTATAGAATTGTATAATCAAGATAAGAATGATTAATTTCCTCTTTTAGTTAATGTAAGTACTAGAAATTACCAACACAGGAGCTTTATATTATTTTAGACTTTAAAATTTTCTAGAATTAAAATCTAAATAATATATAGGGTTATCTTGTTATTAAATTTGAATGATCTATGCCAGTGCTATATTCAAATATTGTAGGAACAGAAGTGCACCTATAGCATATGAATATATTTGTTAGATTTCAAATGAAATATAATTAAATTAGTCACCCTGGCATTATGGACTTAAAATTCAGAAACCACACGTGAAGCTGAAGTCAAAATTAGATTCACTTTCATTTTCTAGAAATATAAATTAAGTCATGTGAATAAGATGATATTAAACATGAGAGGAAAGAGTATAGTTTCTATTGCTTTACAAAATGAGCTGTGTTAATCAGTTTCTTTGGCTGAATTAGCATAGCATGATCCCAACTTTTAAATCCACTTAATTTTCTATCATTAGTACTTCCTCAGTGAAGGAATAAAATTTAAAAATCAGAAGACATGATGAATAGACTTTATTCTAAGGTCAGACAGAAGACACTCAAGCTAATGGAAAACATCATTCTCAGCCAGTGTGAACGAGCCCTTCCTCCAGAAGGAACTGCTGAGCTCAGCCTGGAGACCATCTTGAATGTCAAGGGATATGCTCTTCATTTGCAAGGTTTGATTGTTCATATAAATATTTAATGAAAATATTATTAGACTATTCAGCTGAGTGAAATAAACTGATGGTGCAAGTAGCTAAAAGAGCTTATTTAATATTCACTAAATGAAGTGGCATAATAATTTATTTTGCATATTATATAAGTCTTTTGAGAGGTTTTGTGCTTTTAAACTTTTTAGCGCTATTTAAAAGGTGTCATTACTGCTACAAGAATGAGTTTTTAATGTATTTTTATGGCTAATAAAAATATAGCACACATTTCATAGGGAGACAGAAGACCATCATGCACCTTATACCTGATGGAAATAAAGTAACTCTGATTCTGAAGGTTGACTTACCTTTAATACAGCTTCTCCAAATCTTACCATAAATGTTAACCTTATACTACATACAATTACTTAGTGGGTTTCTCAAGAGTAGAGCTGAAATGATTAAACAGATAAGGTAGAAAGCTTTTAACTGTTATATGAACTTTGAATTTTCACAAAAGTCAAGTCATTGGTTCTGAATCATATATATTTTTAAACATTATTTCAGTGTTTAATCTGGAAGGAAATTTGGAAATACCCTTAAAAAAACTGTCACAAGTTTAGATATTTATATGTGGAGTTTTTCAAATTGTCCAAGTATTGTATATATTGTTTTGAGGTAGTTGTTTATGGGTCCTGTACATATATACAGGATAAGGACCTACATGAAAAAGATCAATGTATTCTTAAAGTGTTTCTTTGGAAAGTGAGGAACACAAAAATTATACTAACTTTTATTGTATATTAGCAGAAGGGCTAGGGATGTAGCTCAATGGTGCTGGACCTGCCTGGCAAGCACAAGATCTTAAGCTTGATCTCTGGTACTGAGAAAAAAAAGAATATTAGTCTGAAAACCAAAGTAACATATAGATGAAAGAAATATCTACCTGTCTCTCTATTTACATACTTATGAGCTTTTAGTGTTTTCATACTGTCTTCAAACTATAAAAGAAATAAATCTCTCACATTATTTCTTTTTTATTGTAAAATTTATTGGTAAATTTATACAAAGACCAGATTCATCATATGGATTTTGTAATTACACATGCAGTATCTTGTTTTATCCTGTTCCCTGCCCTTTCCTTCTATCTCTCTTCCATTTTCTCTCTTTTTCCATGTTTTTCTTTTCCTTTTGTTCCTTTATCCTTTTCCCTTGTTCTCTTCCCATTTGAACATTATCTTTCTATTTCACAATATCTATTATATATTTTTGTCCAATTTACACCTTTAGTTTCTTAGGTTGAGGCAATAAAACATTCAATACACTTGCTCCATTTTGCAGTATTTATTAGAAAACTATAGCAATAAATATAGATGCAGAAATGCTGAATAATACTATTGAAGGAATAAATAAGGTTTAAATATAATTTAGCATTTACGTGTAGGAATGTTCACAGTGTGTAATGTAACTAAGCTATTGAACTTGATGGATGTGAAGAGAGTTGTGGGGATACTTTAAAAGAGCCTCCCTTGCGTATCTGTCTGACTACCTCTGGAAAGAGAAGATAGGGTTGATGAAACAGACAAATCTGCTAAGTAGAGGTAGATTAGAAAAATTTTTCTAGGAATATCTTATAAAGTTGGTATAATCTATAAAGGTTAATTATAAGATACAAAAAGACTGAAAACAACAAGGAATGAGGAAACTATACCATACAAAAAAAGTATCTTTCAAGAGTACGATTTTGTTCTGAGCTCTTACTGTTTTGCATTTATTGTTTTACTATCTCTTTTATCTTCTTAAAAATAATTTTAGGATTATAGAACTACAAGAAATGAATGCAGTGTTCACACACGCTTGGAGAAAAAATAGTAAAACTCAATTTGAGGGCACTGCAGAGCTTTCAAGGCCAGAGAGAATAGTGAGATGGGGATCTGTGAACAAGGGAAATTCAGAGTGAGAAGGCTCCTCTGTGACAGCGCTAATTCCTATCACTAGATGTTAAGATGGAGGATCTAGGCAGAGTTCTGGTGATTTACAAGAATTAGAGCGGGAATTAAATGGCTCTTAGGGAGCAGTGAAGATGAAGCATACGAGTACATCCTTGTGCGCACTGAGTAAGGGCCAGCATGACACAGACTGGGTGGCATTTAAAGATAATTCACCTTTGAGCTTCTCAGGTTAGCTCAAAATGGTTTGCCTTGCATGTGCAACTGCTCTCTTATTAATAGCAAATGTTAACATTTTGTGGGAATAAAATATCACCCTAGGCTTCAACTTATTTACTATGGAAGTTAATGGTAAATATAGAAAGAGATAAACATTTAAAAGTCGTAAGAAGATTGGAAAAGATAGACTATAAAAGGGATCCGTGTGAAGTGCACTGAATGAATTTATAGTCACAAACTATACACTCACTGCTCTCAAAATATTTAAGGAAATAAAGTAAAAAATTTTGAAGAATCGTTTTGCAGGTGTGTTAGCTCAGGTTGGAAACTGCTGTTTTGTTTTGTTTTGTTTTTAGGATTTGAAACATTTCAAGCTCTCTTTGTCTTTAAAAGAGAAATTCTCTTTCTGTTGAGAAGTCTTCTGTAATTCTAATGATTTTTCTTTATAAGTGATTTGTTGCTTTTGTCTAACCTCTTACAAGATTCTGTCCAAGTGTTAGAATTTTGGATTTGATGATGATGTGTGTAGAAAGGTCCTTTTCTGATCATGGCTATTTGGGACAAAAATGCTTCACTTACCTGTATGCTATCTTATTTGAAAAGTTTTCAGCTATTGTTTCTATCATCAGTTTTTTGGAGTTTTTTTGTATCATTGTGCTGCTGTCCACTAGCTTTTAACTAATTCCCATTAATCTTATATTGGTCTTCTTTGTCCCATGCAAGGAGCATTTGGATTCATGTTTCATGTTCCGCTGTTGTTTTTAAAGTCTCTAATTAATTTGTCACTGAGCACAGAACTGTCCTACAGTCCTAACACTCTGGCTTCACACTGATTTCTTCTGCTGCCTAGGTTTTCAAAAGAGTTTGTTTTCCTCTTCCTTTGGGGCCATTTTATGCACTCTGATCTTTTCTGTGCTGATCTTGCATCATTTTAAAAACATCATTGCATGTTTTACTTCATTTTATTTAGCTCTTCTTTATTTTTAGTGGTGTACTCATAATTTCACTGCTTATGTTTTTATTTGGCCTAATATCTTGTTACTTTTGTCGTCTGTGAGCATGCCAAGTGCCTTATTGATTGGTTTGGTTATCTTCCTTGATATCATTTTGAGTAATTCACTTCTGTGTCTTTGGTTTCCTCCCCTTTATTGCCCCAGTGACCATCTTTGGAGGATTTCAGGAGTTGGGGAGGCATTTTGATGGCTTGTCTTCCCATGATTTTATTTGTTTTGAGACATATGGACCTATTGTAGTCAATATTATTGTTTCTGTTATTGAGACCTCTTTAGTTAATGTCTGGTTTTCACGGGTCTCCAGTGAGCCTGTACTTAATGGCTTTTGCCTCTGTTCAGTGATAAAATCACCTTCATTTATTTGAGATGGAAAGTAGCAGCATGTTTTTGCATACTTTTAAAAGCCATTCAGTATAATTTCTTAACATTGAAAATAAACGCTGGCTGCAGATTTGAAATTTCATTCTATTTCCACAATATATGAATAATCATATGAAGCATGGTATGTTAACATTTTTATAGGAGCATTATTTATAATGATTGAAGACAAGAAGTAACACAGAGGGCCAGCAAGAATGAAGTGAATATGTGATTGTGGTATAATTATTCAATTAAATGATATAGTGGAATAAAAAACATCTAATAGTAGCTACATATACAATTTAGATGTATTATGTATGCTGATTAAAAGATGCCAGAAACAAAATAAAACATTCTGTATTTTAAGAAATGATATATTCAATGGTCTAAGTACATGTATGTGATTTAGGTAAAATTGTTTCAACATATAAACTTCTGTTAATGTAATGTAGCAAGATGTGAACCTACAATACTTGTCAAAATGTAATATATAATGAGATGTAGAAGAGCTTGCTACTGAATGAATTAATTGACTGAATACAGGTTAGAATAAGTGACTTCTGTTATTCAAATTGATCCAAGTCTGCTCTTCAATCCAAATATTTTCCTCCTAGACACTTCAGTATTTGGCACAGATGTAGGATACCAAAGGAGGAAAAAGGGAAAAAAATAAAGGAAGCAACAACATAAAAGACCCTGTTATAAAGCATATGACAGTATTTGTCCCTTGAATAAGACCACCATATGGATTGAGAACAAGGCCAATTCAAAATCTTGATTTAGTTAGGGAAGATAAACTTTTTTTCTCAGAAATAAAATCATTAAAGAAGACTATTAAACGTAATATGGACATGAATAACCAGTGATAGATTTGACTGAATGTACCTAGAAGCTATGACCCCAAACTCTGATGATTTAGTACAATGAGATCATGTCCAGAAGCTTGGTTCTTCCTCCTATGGTCTGCACCTGTCTGCAGATCCCTGGGCAGGAAGGCCTTCACTGGCATGAGAAATGGGTACAGCCTCTAGAGGTGTTGCCACTTGTTTTCTTCATGACTTTAGAGAAGCTGAGTACAAGCTTTAGAGAAGCCTTATAGCCTTTTGCTCACCTAGGCAAAGTTTTACGTGGACACTTTCTGTAGTTGTCTGTAATACTAACCAACACAAGGCCTAGCAGAAATCTCCTGAGGTGATGAGTCTGTTGTTCTTCTGCTATAGAGAAAATTGAATCCCAAATGCTAGAGGAAATCAATATACTGAAATCCAGGTAAAGAACTCATAATTTGTTCCTTGGTATGCCAAAGCTAAGCAAGGACACTAAAGCTCTCTACTTGAGCTTAAAAACAATAATCCTGTGATATACAGTAGGATCAGTGTGGATAAGTGATCAGATTTTTTTGAATAAACAAGAGAAACCTGAGAGAATATCATATGATATAAGACTAATAGTTGAGCATTAATTTTGATGAGAGGAGTTTTAGTGAGAGTTCTTGTGATTAGGTGTCATTTCAAGGAACTCACAGATAAAATCATAAATGGATGGTGTCATGTTGTCCTCTAATTCCACCGAGGATATAAATTTAAGATACAGCAGCATAAACCCGGTCACCTGTATTGAGGACTGCTTTGATAGCAAAGGTCATTGAATTCAGAAGTAGACTCATTTCAAATAGGACTTGTGGATTCTGCTACTGTGTAGTTATTGAATAATAAGACTCACCTGTCTAGCGTGACTTTTATGCATTTCCAGCTGAAACCAGCAGGATGAATCAGATATACTTTCAAGGATCTGTGCTGTCATATAATTCTTCAAGATTGATTCCATATATTTTAAGAGGCATAATTCAAAAATCAGAAGGCAGAGGCATGCACAGCATTGTGAATACAAATTACTTCTGCAATATTTACAGATGTGGATAGATGGTGGATATCGAGCTTTTTGCTTTCTTGTCATGTCTTTTTTTTGTTTTGGTGGAGAGTAATATAAAATTCCAAATATGTTTAGCTTTCTGATGGTTTTATAATATAAAACAAAGTTCAGTAAAATAATGAAAAGTTTAATGAATTTTATTTCAAAACAGTATATTTTGGTAATTACAAGAAATTCCACTTCTTTACAAATCTATTTCATATATTTTTGATTGTCAAAAATATTTAATTTGATTTTTAAAATTATTTCCAAATCCTGAAGATCAGAAGAGAATGTAAAGAAAATTGAACCCTGTTCAAAGGCTTGATATGGTTGAGACTAAATGATATCAGACTTTTTCTGAACTTGATATTTTTATTCTAAATATTACCAATACATAGGTGGTGCTTTATCACCCTATCCTGCTGGGAACAATTTATAAGTAGCACAACAAGGTATTTTTATGTCTACATTTTGATGCATTATATTATATTTTCCAACATTTTCAAATATTTCTATTATTTGCCTTACATTATACTTTTTATGATACACAAAATTTCTATTTTATTTCCTTTGAGTAAATGTCATGAAAAGAATGATAGAGTAGTCATTCATTGATACAGAATATCAATGCTTAGAATCAGACATATATTTACGAAGTGGTGATAATTTTCCTTATGGAATAAATACAACCCTGCCTTTTATTAATAAAAGTTGGAAGCATCCTAGTATGAGAAATAGAGAAAATTTAGAATAATCAAGTGATGAGGTGTTGATTGCACCAGGAAAATCGCACTAAACTTGTTGGTGTTGGATGAAGAAATTCACAGAGGCTATTAGTATTTATTTAGAAGTGAAAATAATAATCACACTTTGCTTATTTTTACTTTTATCCCCAAGAAACTTCATCATTGTATCACTGTATACAGAGATGCATTTTTTAAAGCATAAAAATTAAAAGTTTATTTTATTTTTTAATTAACTTTATTGTGAAATAGGTACATTTTATATATATATAATGATCATACTCAGCATTGACAATTTGTACCAGTATATGACATGACTTGATTCTCATTTTCTTCCCTTTCCTACCCACCCTACAACCCCTACCCCCTATATTAAAAAACTTCATTTCCTTTTTTGGTTACCATCATAAATTTTTTCCCCTCGTTACTCACCCCATCCACATTTCCCTCTGAATATTTTCTATTTTTATAATATCTATAATACATTCTAGAGCTTATTTATACTTTAAGTTTCTTATATTAGAGAAAATATATGGTATTTACACATCTTTGACCTATTTATTTCACTTATGAAGATGTCCTGAAGATATGTCCCTTTGAGTATGAATGACTCAAACTTATTATTCTTCATGTCACAGTAATACTCCATTTTATAGAAAAACCACATCTTCCTTATCCAGTCTCCAGAGGATAGTCATTTGGGTTTATTCCAAGATTTAGCTATCAAAAACTGAGGTCGTATAAACATGGGTGCACATATGTCGCTGTGACATTAATCTTTTAATTCTTTTGTGTATATCCCTAGCCAGAGAATAGCAGAATTGAATGGGACCTCTAATCCTAGTTTTTTGGGGAATCTCCACACTGATTTCCACAGAGATTGTACAAGTCTACATTCCCACCAGCAGTGGAGAAGGGTCCCTTTCCCCTTGCAGCTTCACTAGCATTTGTTGCTGGCTAATTTCAAGATGGCAATTGTTCTTTGTGGAGTGAGATGAAATCTCAGAGTTGTTTTCATCTGCATCTCTCGAATGATCACCGTAGTGGAAAATTTTTTCATATGCTTCTTAGATGCTTTTACTTCTTCCTCTGAAAAGTATCTGTTCATTTCAGGTGCCT
>PVIR01000003.1:26703-49647 GCA_004026965.1 Petromus typicus
GAGCTCAGCCTCAAACTCACATCACAATCCTCCTGCCTCTGCCTCCCAAGTGCTGGGATTACAGGCGTGAGCCACCACGCCCGGCACTGTGGTATGTGGTACTGGTTGCTGCTGGGTGTGGGTCTCCACACCCAGTATTGTTATGTGGTTACCGGGGAATCGAACCCGGGTCCTTGCGCTTGCGAGACAGGCGCTGGAAGCACTGAGCTAACTCCCCGGCCCCTCAGGTGCCTATTTTTGAACTGAGTCTTTACATTTGGAGGGGGCTTGATTCTGTAGAGCTATTTTTATATTCTAGATAGTAGCCCTTTATCTGAGGAACAGCTGGTAAAAAATTTTTTCCATATTGTTGATTTTCTTTTTGCTCTGCTGGTGGTTTCTTTTACTATCAGAAGTTTTTTAATTTGTTGGTTTCTTCTGTTAGTGCTCATGCTATAAAAGTTTTGTTCATAAAGTCTTTCCCTAAGCCAATGTCTCCAAGAGTTTTACCTAACCTGTTTTCCACTAGGTTTATGTTTCTGTTTTAATGTTTAGTTCTATAATCCACTTTGATTTTAGTTTAGTACATGGTAAAAGAGATAGATCTAGCTTTAGTCTTTGCAGGTTAAAGCCCAATTTTTCCAGTACTATTTGTTATAGAGGCTGTCTTTCCTCCATTTAGGATGTTTGGCTCCTTTGTCAAAGATAAGGTGGCTTAGTGTATCTGGAGTTGTTTTTGCATCTTCTAATTTATTCAACTGGTCCTTGGGTCTGTTGCTTTGCCAGTACAATGCAGTTTTTATCACAGTGGCTTTGTAGTATAGTTTCAAGTTAGTGATCATAATACCCTCCACCATAACCTTGTTGATTAGAATTGCTTTTGTGATTCTAGGTCTTTTGTGGTTCCAGATCAATTTTTGGATTATTTTCTCTAAATCTGTGAAGTATGGAGTTGTGATTTCAACTGGGATTGAATTGTACATATATAGTAGTTGTGGGAGTATAGCCAACTTGATGATGTTTGTTCTTCCTACCCATGTACAAGGGATGTCTTTCTATTTTCTGATATCCTCTTTAATCACCTTTTTCAGAGTACTATAGTTTTCAGAGTAGAGATCTTTCACCTCCTTTATTAGGTTGATTTCTAGATATTTCATTTTCTCTATTGTGCTATTGTGCTATTGTGAAAGGGCTTGACTCCTCAACCTCTCTCTCAGTGAGTCTGTTATTTGTGTATAGAAAAGCTATTGATTTTTGAGCACTGACCTTGTATCCAGCTATGCTAAGTTTGGCAATTAAGTCTAGCCCTCTTTTGGTTGAGTTTTTAGGATCTTCTATATAGAGTATCATGTCATCTGCAAATAATGACAGTTTGACTTCTTCCAGGTCATGCTGGAGACACCCAGAGCCCAAGACAGTCTAGGTAAATGGGGTGCAGCTGAGTTAGTAGGGAATCTCAGCTGGTGCCATTAGTCACTGATGTGGGGCTGCAGCAGTCTGGCCTCTGCCCAGGCCTTGCTGGAGGCATGTAGAGACAGACTAGAAGGCAAGCCAGACACAGCAGCCAGACACAGCAGGTGTGGTGTGGGGAACCACAGCAACAAAGAAGTCTAGTACCATTAATGGGTGACTAGGCCTACAATTTTACTGCCACCAGTGAGACCATGCCAGAGACCAGGGAAGTCAGACTGGGGTGAGACCAGAAGGTGTGGAATCTCCATCTCTTTGTAGGCCAAACTGGACACAACTGTTACATGGAGAAGAGCCTCCAAAGACACCACCTGCTCTCTGTGGACACTGAATAATTGCCACTGCAGTTCCTTCACCCAGTCCATCTCATCAAAGAAAACACTCACTAAGAGTGAGAGAATCCTGTTGACTACAGCCATTGCACTGAGAACTCTCAAGGGCCATTACAACTCCCAGGAGAACAACCCCAGAAGTAACTATTTCCTAAGGGTTTTGATTATTAGGAAGAAAGACTTGCAGAGCTGACCTTTTAAGCACCATCCTCTCTCATCTAGTGTGTCTGTCAGTCATTTGAAGTTGTATCCAGTAGATGGCAAAGTAGTTGTCATTTCCTAGTTGATGGTCCTGTGATAGCAGAGAGTACTGTAAGATAAGGAAGATTATGGGAGATCATGGAGCGTAACATTGTTTTACATCACACAAAAGGAAAAAATATATTTATTTTTTGAAATATGTAACTCTTAGCTATCGGCAGGAGATTAAGGCATAATGAAGAGTGTTGGGCAAACAAAAATTTTAACAACAATGAAATGCCCTGAAGTCTATTTCTAGGGCAGGCAGAACAACAAAAATAATATTTGAAAAAATTTCCTTGGTAGACTACGTAAAAGGCAAGACAGGAATATAAGGCCAGAACCCTTTCCACATTTGGAGTAGCTCCATTCTCCCCTTTCGTCTCCCTTCATGCAGAGATCCTGGCTTCTCTGAAGTTTCCCCTCCTTTACCAGCCCTTAATTTGTACACTGACTTTGGTTTTCCTGAGCTTGACACATATGTTCTCTGAGGCTGCAGTTTGTGTTTGTTTCATCCTCTGTCTTTGTCTCTTGGCTCCTCTGGTGGAACACCCAGGTCTGGTCTTCTCTTCCCCTGCTACCTCCCTACTGGAAAGGTCTATTTGAAAGCCACAGATGAGGACAAAGTTTTCAGCAGTGAGCTGCTTAAAACGTAATACAGCTAACAAGTAGTAACATTTTTCATTTTTGGCATAATTCTTAAAAAGAATTCTGGCTCCTTAAAGGGTAGATTGGACACTTCAAGTGTGAATACACTCTGGTGTAAATGACCCTCGATATTTCAAAGGGCTGGAGAAGTCTGCCAGGGGATTGCCCTGCCATTTCAACAGCTCTGATTTTGAATTCAGCAAAGTACTTCCAACTAGAAAGCTGAGAAAAGAGATAGCTTTGTTTTTTCAATGAAGCTTTCCATTGTGTAGCTCTAATTAAAGCAGATGTCTGGTGTGAAGATTCTTTTATTTACATAGAATACATTGCTAAAATGAAGGCATTCAGTTTCTGAAAAGCCTTCCTGACCAGGAAAAGAGGCCAAGGTAACCCAACTTGATTTAAGTCTTTTGAAATTTCAAACATTTCAATTTTAAGTGCTCTCCAGGGTCTTTCTGGGTGTAGCTCAGCACGAAGCTCAAAGAATTACCAGGGCGGAGAGAGAACAACCATTGGCCAAATTTGGTTTTCATTCTCACATCTGTCAAGACTCCTCATTGGAAAGTTGGATTAGTGTTTGCTGAAGCCTCGCTGTAGAAGTTTTGGACGCTACAGGATTAATTTCTGAAGCTTATTTTAAGGTGTTTTCCTCTTTGCATTGTATAATAGGGTGATTTTCTTTGTTTTTAATATATGAAGAGTCACTCTACCTATGATCCTAGGCAGATGACAAGAAAAGAAACTTCTGCTTCTTTCCTGTAAACTTTTTTTCCCTTTTATTCTGAGTCTCATCAATTTCACTCGCTCTCAGTGTTGCTTCTTCTCACTCAGGCATCCACATGGGATATGAGTTTTTTTCCTCCTTTCTGGTTCCCAATATACAAGATGCCACCACTTACAATGAAGAAACTCTGACTAGTTAAATTTTCTTATTTTCGTTCCCTTTCCATATATAGTGCAGTGTTTCATACAAAATAAATAACAGCGGTTTTTCAGTGACTGATTGGAGACCGAACTTTTCAATATGAAGTGAAGTAGCAGCCTCGTGTAATGTTAGTGTTCATTTCCCATATTGCTTTTCTGACAGAACATGCATTATACAGGGCATTTCCTGCACTTTAATTGAAAACAGGCATTATAGATCATCCTCAGAAGATTGTAAATATGTATAAATTCATACATCTTTGTGGAGAATTCTTTGCTGGCTAATGTTGAAAAGAATAATTTTTACTTCTTTTGGGGAGAGAAAAACTAAAAAGTATTGCATGCAGTGTAGTGAATGCTCCACAGAGCAAACATCAATAAAATTCAGGTTCTTTTTAACAAAATCTTAGAACTCTAATGAAATAGAAAAAAAAAAAAAAAAACACCCAAGGGATTGTCAAAATATTCAGTTCCAAATTGTATTGAGAAAGAAATTTTCCACTCAGAAGCACTTGAAACAAATGAGAAAAAGTTAAACAGATGAGTGCAAATAAAACAATGAATATAATTATGACAAAACTAATATAAGAAAATTATGTACTACTTTTTGGAAGATCCAGGATAACTAAACAATTCCATGCAGATAATTTCCTTACAGAGGCAATACATGTTTATAGATAAGGAAAATAGATGATTCCACTATCTTTGTAAAAATTTGAATTGCCAAATTTAAGATATCAATTTTCTGATATATTGCCACCTCAGAATTGAAAATTATTCAAATTCAAAACTTTCTTCAATTGAAGTAGAAGTATAAAACTTTTCCTAGTACCTAACAAGGGTAACAGACATTCAATATTAGCTTTTTTAGTTTGAGATAACACACTCAAGTTTGCCTCATATAATTTAGAGGATCAGAGACTATCTATGTAGTTCAGTATTCTACTCTGAATAAACTCTTCCTTATACAACATTTTGGCCATTCTTTTAAGATTGTGATGCACAGGATCTTAACCATTGTTATTCTCTAATTATTTTGTTATGAAATTCTACTTTTTAATAGAATTAAGGTTGCTTTTTTGTATTTTCTTTATTAGTATCCACTTGTATTGCATAGAAATAGAATATAATAACCTTAGCACTTAAAAGGTTGATTCTTATATAAAAGTATCTATACTCAGACTTAGTGCTGACTTTATTATCTTTATACCATTTCTTTATATCCCAAATTTACCTGTATCCTTCCTAAGACTGAAATCAAAGGTTTTTGTTTGTTTGTTTGTTTGTTTTGTTTTGTTTTGTTTTTGAGACAGGGTCTCACTTTGTAGTTCAGGCTGGCCCTGAGCTCAGCCTTAAACTCACATCACAGCAATCCTCCTGCCTCTGCCTCCTGAGTGCTGGGATTACAGGCGTAAGCCACCACGCCCGGCACTGTGGTATGTGGTACATTGCTGCTGGGCATGAGTCTCCACACCCAGTACTGTATGTGGTTACCAGGGATCGAACCCGGGCCTTTGCACTTGCAAGACAGGCGCTGGAACCACTGAGCTAAATCCCAGGCCCCAAAGGTTTTTTACTTGCAGAAATTGTTTGTTGTATATTGTGAAATAGAAAATACTCAAAGCGAAATAGGGTGAAGGGGGAAAAATAATGAAATTATAATAAAAAACAAAGGAAACAAAGTTTCTGTATTTAGGGGGTGGGGGTGGTAGGGTGGGTAGGGCTATGGGAAAAAATGAGAATTAAGTTGTGTCATAAACTGGTACAAAATCTCATTGTTGAGTGCAATCATGATGTGTGTATGTAATGTACCAATAAAGGCTTCAATTAAAAAAAAAAAAGAAATTCTCTTTATCAACAAGCAGGTGGACTGCTGAAAACTCCAAATTGACATTTTCACTGCAAACTTTCCTTTTGCTGAATAGGAATAAACTCACCAGGGAAATTCCACAGGGCTGTGGACAGTTACCAAACCTAGTGATATGCATCTATATGTTTTGCTTTTTCACCTATTTCTTTATGAATAAGTTCAGCTGCTAAGAAATGTTCTACCTGTATGACTGTCATTAACATACTCTAGTGTTTATGCTTGCAAAAGTAACAATGTTTCTGCTTAAGTTGGATATCTTTCAAATTATCCTTACAAAATTGCATTCTTGTCCTTTTGATCTTTTGTAATTTTAAGCTTTAGATATTTTAAAATATAGAATTTTTTTTCATTTCAACACTAGGTATTATGATGTTCATTTGATGATGCCATTTGATATTGTGGCTCAGGTCTCTTACAATGATGTGACAGTTCATGAATGTGTCTCAGTTATGTTCATTATTTCTTTCTGTGTTGCTGCTGATCATACACAGTGATTTTTAAATTTTGCAGGCATCATAATCTCCAGAGAATCTTCCAGTATTTCTGATTCTATCAGTACCGAATAAGACTCAATAATCTTATTTCTAAGGCAGTGAGAGGTGGGGTGGATGCTGGTCTGTGGGCCACCATCTTGGCAACAGGTTAGTTGTAGAGGAGGAAGTGTGTGGAGAAATCTTCTCACCTGAACTGTCTTTAGGAAGCATGTGCTATGTGTTAGGGAGAAATTCATGTATATAAGAGGGAGTAGAGACTGAAAACTAAATGCTTAATAAGATACCTTTTAATTCAGAAGAGTCCTGTTTATTAAAAGCCCATTTGCTTTGCTGCATTTGGCAGGAAGTAGGAGAGACACATCTGCAGAGCAAAGCTGGGGCTGAATTTAATCTCCTAGCATTAAAAAGAGATGAAGAATTAAAAGATCTCAGGAATAAATAGAGTTGAGAGGGGCCAGGAAGAATTCAAGCAGAGAGGAGAAGAGAAGCAAAACTAAGTCTCCAGCAGTGGGTAAGCCGAAGGTGGAACTTGGCAAAAGAAAAATATATGAAAATGTTAAGCAAATCAGTCTGGGTATGTGAGACTGTGAATGATTAAAAATGACTCGAGGAAAGGAAATCTTTTGTCTCTGTCATCGGGGACAGTGCTGTGTGAATTGAGGGAGCTGATGCCTCTGTAAGGAGTATGGTAAAATAAACCCACAATAACTTTAAAATTTAAATTTTATTCCAGCTGGAAACATGATAATGTTCTATGTCATGTATTAGTATTTGTGATATATGCACCCTTTTTAAATGAAATAAACCCTTCAAAGCTGCCAATGGATTGGAAAGAATGATGTATCACAACAGCTTTTGGGACAAGTAGATCAAGTGAGAATAAATAGCCCTGCAAGTGATGACAAATACACCAGGTTCAGCTCATTTAATATTCTACGTTTTGTGACACACATTTGAATCAAGGTCACAATAGCTAAGACTATTCCCTATACATCCATTAATTTTCAGATTTATTCGTCGTTAAAATAATGATGTGCGGGCTGGACTAATTAATTATGCAAGAAAACAAGACATATTTTGCACAAAATCATAAACAATCCAGAGAGGTTTTGATTTTAAAATAAAATCCTCACTTTTATCCAATTTTTATAAAATAATTGTATTGGTGTAATTTAAATATACCAAATGTCCACATTATTAAAGGGAAATGTAGGTGGTGTGTTTTGATTCCTTTTTACTCTCAATCCTCTCTCTTCCTTCACCTTCTCCTTATTTACAAAACTTTCATTTCCATTTTCCCCTGCTTTTCTCATGTTTTTCTTTTTTATTTCCTTCTTCCCTCCCATTTTAAAATGTGTATGTCTTTAATGGAAAACTAGAACAATGAAAAAAAGTACAAATTGTAAAATAGAAATTAACTTTAATACCAGCTGGTACAGATATTGGGGGTATCATTTACCTATATCCATTCTCATACATATTACCAAAAATATAAATTTCTATCTCAAAAGTTGTGTTCATGTATCATTTTATTTTATTTTTATGCTACAGGTATTTTGTATATGTAGTGTATTTTTGCCATTTATAGATTTTATCCAAATCAAAAAGCTACTCTCTCTTAATGAGAACTTTATTTTATATATTGAGGTATTTTCTGTTTTTTGTATACTAATGTTTATCTAATTTGCAATTAATTTCATTAATTATGGCATTAATTTATATGGATGTGCACTTGCCTTCACATTTATTTAAAGTTACTTAAAGTGTACAAAATAGGTTTTTAAAAACTTATATGATTGCATTTTTCAGAGTTGTCATATTTGGGATCAATTTCAAAATGAAGAATCTGTTTCAGTATTCCTCTGCTCCCTGAATTCCTACTCCCAATTTCTCATGCTGAGATATGAACTGATAATATCTACTTAGGTCATTGTTACTATTTTTTATAACATAATCTTTAAAAATCAATATTAGTATTCTCATTTTGCGATTTTATCACCATATTGTTCTCTATTTTTATCATTATCACTAACTGTATTACATTTTAGTGTAGTCCCTGGAGCATTGTTGCTCAAAAATAGTCTTGAATTAACAGGTGTTCCAGACTTAATATAAATATTTGGAATAGACAAAGATGATAATATGAAATAGAATCAGTGTTTATGCCATCTTATAAATCTAAGCCTTTCTGTGTCAGAATTCATATTTTTCAGTAGTAACTCTCTAGGGAAGCTTATGTAAGTAATTTTTTGTTTTGTGTTATGATTTTGCATCTCCAAAAAGTCTCCTTATGTTGTTTGTATACATTAATAGTGATTTGTCTGGCTTTGATGATAAATCAAGAAAGCATTAATTTACTATAAAGGTAATAACTTATTTTATGAATGCATATTTATGATGGTATTTTTCTTAAATCTCAAGATTTTTCCAGGATGTGTCAAGCTAAGTTCTTTTCATTTTATTTGAACCTGAAATATAGTGAATTCTTATGGTCAGCAAGTTATTTTAAAAATATCTTTGGAATATTTTTTATTTTCTATTTTCTATTTTCACTATTATAGTTTCTGCCTTCCCAGTGTAGGCAACTCAGTGGTACAGTGATTGCTTAGTATGAGGAAAGCCTTGGGTCTAATCCCCAAAATTATCAAAAACAAATGTAGTTCAACCATGATTTAAAATACTTTATAACTGTCTGTTCTTGGTAGCATCATTACATCTTTCATATTTTAAAGATATTTCAATCAAATTCCCAAACTTATGCATCTGACCTTCTATTTGATTCTATTTGTAACTAACACAAATGTTTTCTTTTTACATCTTTCATAACATTTGTCATTTATATAGCTGAGTTCTTTTTTTTTTTTTTTTAAGGTTTTTTGAGACAGAATCTCGCTTTGTGGTTGAGGCTGGCCTCAAACTCACATCACAGCAATCCTCCTTCCTCTGCCTCCTGAGTGCTGGGTGCTGGGATTACAGGCGTGAGCCACCATGCCTGGCACTGTGGTATGTGGTACTGATAGATGCTGGGCACGAGTCTCCACGCCCAGTATTGTTATGTACTTACCAAGGATCAAACCCGGGTCCTTGCGCTTGCAAGACAGGTACCGGAACCACTGAGCTATATCCCCAGCCCAGCTGAGTTCTTTTTTCAGCTAACATTCTATAGTTTATTTCAAACAATGTTTTTGATATTTTTGAAAATGAGAAGTGGATATAATTTCACATATCCTACTGTCTTGTGCAGCAAATATTTCTAATAGCTTTACTTTCCTTCAACCTAAGAAAGTAGTTCTCGTCTCTCATGAGAAGAAATCTTTTATAGGCTTCTATATCATTTCCTTTTTTCCATGTGCCTATCTTCCAGACTGTTGCAGTCCTAACCAGTAAAGCTGTTTTTTGATCAAGAAGTTGATGACTGCCCCTGTTTTCTGTATTTCCACAAGTGTTGATTTCTGAGATCTTGAATTTAATGCTTTAGGTAAGTTCTGCTTGGGTCCTCTTTCATATTAGATATTTGTAGCTCTGCTTCCATGAGGTGCTAACTTTATCTTCTCTCATTGGTTGGTTCCTGTCATCATGTAAGGCGTCCTGCAGGCTGCCTTCGTGTGGAATCTGTTTCTGGAGTGTGCAATTCTGTGGGATCAGCTTGACTTTATTTTTCTTTGCCTGAACTAACTCACAGTGAAATGCATCATCACGGGACTCCCTTCTATCCCCAACTGCAGTGTCCTTTAGGCACCCCTGGATCCAGTATGAGGTAACTGGGGACACTCAGGGGGGACCGTGAGACTGCGCACCTAGAGACTACTTGGTACAGTGAGTCCTCAGTGCAGAGCTGAGAAGTGAGCTCGGGGGGGAGGCTGTGTTGCCGAAGCTGGTTCTAATCTCCTGGACTCACATGATCCTCCTGTCTGAGCCTCCCGTGTGTGCCATCAGGTCTCTGGTGAGTCACTCTTTGCAATACCTAAAACAGCCATTCATTTTATATCAAACTATTATCCCATTGAGCCAGGCAAGGTGGTGTATACCTCTAATCTCAGCACTTGGGAGGTGAGGTAAGAAGATCGCCCTGAGTTTGAGGGCAGCCTGGGGTACTTCACAAGTTTAAGATTAGCCTGAACTACATAGCGAGACCCTGTCTCCAAAACAAACAAACAAACAAACAAAGACTGATTACCTCATGTTAGAGAAGCAGTAGCATGGTAAATGGTTTGTGCTTTGAGGAATCATGCACTCCAAGAACCTCAAAGACAGCGTTCTATCCTGTAACATAGAGGGAGGTGGACTGTGATGACAAGGAGAGCCGGGTGCTGTAAGAGAACACACATAAAATATCAGCTCTAATAACAAGTTTCACCATTTTCCTGAGAAACAGTGAGGAGCTGATCGCCTCCAGTGACTTTATATTCAATTCCTCTGCTAGATTTTAAAGTTCTCTGTGATGACAGCCTTGTCCACCTCCCTGATTACCACACCTTTTATTTTTTCCCCTGCTGAGGCAATAATGTTCCCTTTTGGCTTCTTCAAAGTGCCAAGCCTGGTGGCACCTTCAGAATTAGGCAATAACCATTTCAACAGTTCTGAACTCTTGGGCTGCTGATATTTGTATGTCTGTTTATTTTTGCCATTTACAGTGAGTCACCTGACCCACTGTTCTTTTCTAATCTATACATCCTTATATGTGTTTTGCTTCCTTTCTGTATTTATTTTCTGTAACCGTTACTAACCACCACAGTAGATATCATATCCATCTGTTCACAAATATTTCCATAGGAAAATCAGAGTATATAACATGAAGGACTCAACAATACTCATTATATATTAGATGAGGCTATATTTCTTGCTTACATAACAGCTTGTATGACATACAGTTTCATAAAAATAGACAATTTTAGATGAATAGGCTTCTCTCAGGGAGGGGGAAATAACACTGGGAATGAGATGCTATTGAGAAAAAAATGATAGTTATTTAAACCAAAGTTGGAGATATCACTTTGAATTATTAATAAAAGTACAATAATTAATCTTTGAGTATAGATAGAAATAATTAGAAAGAGATTATGAATTCATATAATTAATATTTTATGAAGCTTTTGTATACATTTAAATAGTTTTACAGTATCAGTAATTGTCAAGATACTCTCAATAAAATATGACAATGGTTATTTATAGAGATATAAAATCTAACTTTGGAAACAAATCACCAAGGTTTGCATACTGCTTCCTGACAACTCTGTGTCCCTTAGTTTCTTCACTGTTAAAATCAGAACACTGACCTCACACATTGTATAATCTATGAGATTATCTGAGATGGTAAGAGATCAAAGAGCAGTATCTACAAATGGCACAGTAATTATCAACACTGCAAGATTTTAAAAAAAAATTTAAGAAATCATTTTTTTCATATTGGTCTATAGTTATATATGATGAAATGATTCAACCCAAACATAGACAAAACTATGTAATCAAGACAGCAATATGTATATTCATATATAAAACATTCTCATCTCCTCTCAAACTTTTCTCCAGCCCAGTAGTTCTGTATAATAAGCCATGCGGCTGGAGACAAACACTATTTGGGTATCATTTTGATCAGTTCCTGAAATTCATATTAATTTTATCATGTAGTATATATTACTTTGTGTCTATCTTTGTTTTGCTCAAGTCGCTCATTTTGTAATTCATTTTCACTGCTGGGATCCTGTTATTTAGTATAAGGTATAAAAGAAGCATTCTGAGGGCTGGGGATATAGCTCAGTGGTTCCAGTGCCTGCTTTGCAAGCACAAGGCCCCTGGTTTGATCCTTGGTGACCACATACAACAATGATGAATGTGGTGACTCACACCTACCAGCAATCAGTACCACATACCACAATGAGAGGCAGAAGCAGGAGGATTGCTGAGTTCAAGGCTGAGTTCAGGACTGGCCTAAACTACAAAGCGAGACCCTGTCTCAAATAAATAAAAAAATGAGAGAGAGAGAGAGAGAGAGAGAGAGAGAGAGAAAGAGAGAGAGAGAGAGCAGGGGAGAAAGAAAGAGAGAAAGAGAGCGCATTCTGAGAGCAAGAATTCTGAATCTTATAGTTCAGTTTCATTCTTTTGGTGAAACTGTCTCTGGTCTTTGATCTTCACAAATTTCTCTGTAGTGATGTTGCTTTGTTATGATCATCACTCCATGCACAGCACATCAAGCAAAGACTAAAGTTAGAAGCATTCCCTTCTACCCACTGAAATAAGGCTCCAATAGTTTTTATTTTTAATTTTAAAAATTGATACATGCTATGTATATATTTATGATAGAGTGTGAATATTTTGATTCATAGATAAATTATATATCAGGCAAATCTAGATAATTAATATATTGATCACAATAAGTATCTATTTCTTTTTGGCGAAGGCATTAAAAATCTTTTCCTCTAGTTGGTGTGAAATATGCAGTTCATTACTAATAACTAGTTGCCATATTATATACTAGAACCTCAGAACTCATTCCTCCAGTTTAACTATACATTGTATCTATTTGTCAGCTTCTCACCCTCTGCCCTCTACATCTCTTCCCAATTTCTTGTAATCATCATTCGATTTATTTCTGTGAGCTTTTTTACTTTTTGCAAAATTCCAAATGTAAGTAAACTCATGAGGTACGTGTCTTTTTGTGCCTCACTTATTTACCTTACCATAGAGAGTAAATGATTGTAATGGAGAATTCAACGCGGGTATTTATTTCACAATGTCACAGTGATTTCTCTCCAGTATGTGAGAGTCAAGAAGAGATTGTCCTTAGATCTCGACCATGAGAAGCGGCTCATACTGCTGCAAGTAAAACCTGATGAAATTTTGTACTCTGCTGCCAGCATTCATCACAAATGTGAAGACATTCTACATGTCTGTTCTAAGTGAGCAGATTAGATTTCACACTCAAAATGCCCGTCTTTCAAATTTCAGAGTAGTGGTTTCCTCATAACCTCAGTTCTGTGACAGAGAAGAGAAAAAGTTGTAAATTTAAATTTGTTTGGCTCTTTCCTTCTCACTAATGACTGCCTCGTTGTTTGCATACCAAAGACCAACTGGAAGTCTTCTCGTGTTTTGTTTGGTTTTTTTTTTTTTTTTTTTTTTTTAAGTTTTCTTTTTCCCCAGATTTGGACAACTTCATTACCCTGTATTTTACTCTGCTCATTTCTTCTGACTAGCCCATCCACTGAGATTTCATCTCCATTTTATAGTTTTCAAGTATAAAATTTCATTTATTTTATGTCCCACATTTCATTACTTGAAATAGTCTATTTTCTCTTTTGTTTCAAATGTATTTAAAATTGCTTTTGGAAGCATTTTATGATGTCTGAAAGAGTTCAGTTAATTCTAATATTTGTCATTTCAGCGCTGGCATTTATTGATTTGTTGTTGATTTATTTTTACATTCAGTTTAAGAAATTCCTGGTTCTGGATATTGAGTGATTTCTTTTTAAAATTGAAACATGGACAATGTAGGTGTTAGAACCTGATTTTGTGGGTCTTATTTACACTATGGGCTGCTTTAGGAGGAGGAAGAGTGTGTGGCCTTCTTGTAGCTCTGTAGTAACAACAGCCCCTGCTCTCTCCATGACTAGCATTGTGAATGGAGGCGAGAGCATCCTCTTTACTGTAGAGCGTTACAGAGCTCACCAGTAGGTCCTCACTGGCACTTTCAGCTGGAGAAGCTAGATGGCTTTCTTACTGCTCCCAGCATCAACTCTGCTGGTTTCCATGCTGAGAGGATGACCTCACTGCGCTAGGTGGGGGCAGGAGCCCGGATGTTTCCCCAGGCTTCTCGCAGCAGCCCAGCACAGAGCACATCCACTGCTTCCATTGCTGGTGGGAATGGGAATTTGGGTCCTGTAACACAGAGAAGCATCTCATGGTGGCTCTAACTTGTTAGCTATCCTTTCTCTGACTATTTTGGTGGAAGATAGGCTTGTAATGAAGATTTTCTTCTCTCCCCGTGGCCTGTCTCTTATTGAATCAATAAGTCTTTCCAACATATCATCTTCTTCAGATCCACATCTGCTTTACAGAGAGGAAAAACAAGACCAAGAGAGCTCACTGCTGTGTTGTACATTGGTTTCGATGTTCTGCCTTATTCTTGGTGTCCTTCCAAGCATGTGTCTCATTTGTGTCTTTACCTACAACTAAGGTGAAAAGGTGGCCGTTCGTATTTCATCAAGACTCACACTGGCATGGCTCTGACCTCTACTTCAGTAAGACTGAGCAAACTCCCAGAATTCAGCGGCAACATCTTCCTCCTGTTTGATCTTCTCTGTGCTTCATCCTCGAGATCTTGGACTATGGTTTAACTTTGATTTCAGTAGATTGCATGATTTTAAAAAATCATGAGAATACACAACACTGCACATATACTCATTTTTTTTCAAGCCAAATTTAGAGTATATGAAGGAATTATGAATGGCAAGCAGATTATTGCTTTGTTGAGTAGTCACTAGGACTCCAATCTAGGCTTTCTGCTCTCATCATAGCCAGTGGTTTTCCAAGGCTTTTGCTGACCTGGGAAGTTTTCTGGTAGATTGTCTCATTCACTAACTCAAAGCTAAACATGATATTTTTCTCAAGGGCATGTGCTCTATTGCTATGCAACCTGAATTGGTCTTACCTTTAAAAATCAGTTTATCTAAACTTCCTGTGCCCATGAGTCTTCAGTAGTTATACAGATAAGACTTTTATTTCATTCAGATATTTGCACCTCAATTGCATGGATAGAAGTCTTTTGTGTTTTTTAAATGTTATTTATACCTAAACTTCAATAGCTTTGAAATTTTGTTTCATTCTTCACCTTCCATGAATATAACATAACCATGGAGAATCTTATGTTGTTTAAGAAAGAGTTGTGGGAAAAGTAAAATCTCATATCAATTTGATTTAAAGTAGATTTCATAAATTGTATGTGCATTTCACTTAGGATAAGAATAGTTCCATATATAGTAATACCTTTTTCACAAACATTTTTGTTTACAGATAATTAGATTCACAAACAAAAGCACTACACAAAATTTCCTTTCCTTCCCAAGCTGCATCAGATAACAAACATAACCATGACCATCTTCCCCACACAAACACAAATGCAGCCATCTTCCCCAATCATAAAACAAATTTGTAAATTAAAATACCACCCTATTGAGCTTATGGTATGTGCTCCCCTACTTTTAAAGGTGTACATATGTGTGGTATGCACATTCCTATGTTTACTAACATATTAAGCATATGATAACATACTTTGTAGGTGAGAAATTGAACACCATGAAACATTACTGGGTTCATACTTCCCTTGGTTCATATTTTAATTCAGATAAACCTAAATTACAATCCTGACTTAGAGGATTTTAAAAGCATAGTGTTACTGTGTTCACAGAAAAACTTATCAGAAAAGCAGCCTTTAATTTCCAGTTATTCAGAGCTTTAAAATATGTGGTTTTATGAAAATTATAAAATTGTTGATTTTCTATGATTAAAAAATGCCATTTATTTCCTCTATACACATAATAAGAAGCTCAGACTCTCAGAACCCAAATGACTGTCCCAGATTTCCAGATGAATGTTTAAACACAGGCATTCAAAATGAAGAGTCAGGCAGAACAAAGAAAGCTAGTACCTTATCTTCTTGGGGAGAAGAATGTAACACTTATCATAAACATTTGCTTCTTGCAATGGAAGGAGTTCTAACCAGACAATTTCTAGGTGGAGACTGGATTGTTCTGTTGATATTTATTAAATGATAAATTCCTTGGCAGAGGAAATTTATCTCCTTTATCTTCCTTTTGACTTCCCCTAGACTGTAGGATTTTTGCTGAAGAGAAGTTTTATTGGAAAGCATTACATTTGATTGCAATGAAGAGTTAGTACATCTGAAAAATAAGTATTAAATTGTACTTCATTTATTTTAAGTGGGTGTTATTGGCCGTGAAATATGTATGCTTGGCTTGGGAGAGGTCTGGGAAGTGATGCTCAAGTCATCTATTCTCTTACTTTGCACAGGACCTTTGGTAATCCAAGGTGCATTTCCTTCATGATGTATTGTTTCCTTCATCGGGACCTGGACAATGGTTCACAATGTTCTGCATTACAAACCACACAACTATGAACACCGCTGGGCACAGGACTTGGCTTGGAAATTCTGAAAAGTGCTAAATTAAAAGCTAAACAGCTTTCCATATTGAAGATTCTGATAATTTGCTGTATATTGCAAATACGAACACTGGCTATGTTGTTATCATCTTTCTTTATGATTCCTTGGCCAGTAGAGAACATTTACATTTTATATGGTTATATTCATCTTTCAAATACATTTTTCCTAGAAAGTTTGTATAAAACTAAGATACTCAGAATTCTAGTAGGGCTGCAGAGTTACTTGAAATTGATCAAATTCAAGGTTCAGCAAACTTACTTTTGTCAGGACTCGCTGTGCCGCTGTATACTCCATCTCTGAGGAGAAGACACGCACTTACGAGTCCACTAGTGGGCAGCGCAGAAGGAGATCCCTCAGTGGACTGGAGGGCAGCAGGTTCTTGGCCAAGAGCTAATCACAGAGGGAGAAAAGCAGAGAAACAGTAAAATACAACAGTGACACTTATATTGCACAAATAATAGATAAAGATCTTTAAAGTATTTTTTCTCAATTTTTACTTATTATTATATATGATAAATGCATAATGGTTACAGTCCTTGTGGGAACTTGGTCCATGTATATAATACATCTTACTCCTGTATTCAACACCTATTCTCTTCTGTCCTCTCCACCATCTCTTAATTCTCTTCCTTTTTTGTTTCTTTCTTTGTACATATCTACAGTTTTCATGGGACCAGTGTATTTGATTGAATTTCTAGGTAAAGCAGCAGAATCCTTAATGTACAGCATGGAAGCCATTGATTTACAACTTCCTTCCTGTGTGAAGTGCCAGAAGACAAAGTCCACGTGAATTTGATAATCCCACCACGATTACGTGTTGTCCCTTGTGTGCTTTGTATCAGTCAACATGCTTCTGCTTAGCGTTCTCATCAAAACACGTAAGCTCTCACTGTACATTTTCACTCCCAGATACATGTTAAGAGTGTTTCACAAGTTTTATAAAAGCCCTATTGCAATTTATACAGTAATTGAAGGAAAAATGACATTTTTACAATAGTGAATTCTCTGGCACAAGAATATGTCTCTCAGTTCACTAGGTCCTCTGTCATGTCTTTTAGGAGAGCTTGAGAGTTTTTCTTTTTCAGTTAGACATGACTAATTTTTGCTATTCTGTTAGTTCTAAAATGTTCTTTGTGGGTTTGGGTATGCTCTGCAGTTTATGCCTTAATATTTTGTGTGGTAAAAATGGCACATATTTAGAAATATTGTTTATATATTAATTTTATGTCTTGAGACCTTATTCAATTTTCAGTCTAATTTGGAAAATTTTCCCGTATTTTCTCTATAGCTAATGTTTGAAAATAGCTAAACATTCGAATCCTTTATACCAATAGTCATATCTGGGTTAATAAAATAGCCATGTCATTCTGGACTGTTGATTTGAAATTGTCTAAAGCAGTGGATTGTAATTTTGATACATTTCATCCCAGTAAGAGGTTCCTCTTTGTTCGGATTTTCTCCTCTGCCTGGCTCAGAAGGCCAGCTCGCCCAGGCAGCTGGGTGGAGGGTGAAGCTGCTCCCCGACCCCTGCCTGCTGGGTGCCCAGGGCAGCTCACGTGTCCTGACCACACCGCAGTCCACCCCCCGGCACGTGTGTATCATGAAGGCAGGCAGGAGGCGTGATGCCCCCCCTCAGTCCCCATCTGGAAACCTGTCATTCCTGCTCATTCTTTTTATGGGAAACAAATTACTCAGCCTTCCCACATTCAATGGGAGGAAATTTACACTTTGTGTAGTAATGATTTTCAGAGAATTTTTGGACAAAATTTTCAAACAGTATAATATCCCACACGATATGCATTTTTAGATATATTAATTTTTGTGAGTGATATCATAGCTTCCATATTCATCTGCTACTTTATTTTGATGTTTTATGATTCATCTTGCTAAATAGGGGGAGTTTAAGTACTTCTGAAAATTTTGAATCCCCATTTTATGAATATATCTTGATTTTTAAATGACATTTAATTTGAAGATTTTATTTTTACTTGTAAACAGTGCAACTCTAAGCAGACATGAATTCTTACATCACCATATCAGAGTCTGGTGAGCTACTCATCTAGAAGGAGGAATTTCTAAGTAATTCTTAGAAAATGCAATTGCTGTAGAGTCAGATTTATCTTTGCAACCAGCAAATCAGAGACCTCATTATTTTACACATCACCACATTTTACATTCTTCGGTCTTTTTAGTTTTCTCAGTGTTTGAATAAAAACTATCCATTATAGTGAAATGGATTTGATTTTTTTCTCCTGATAATTATTTTTTCCTTAAAGGTATGTTTGTGTATATACTTTTTCAATTTATTTATTTATATTTAGTGAAACTTTTCCCTAATGGAATTGAAACTGATACTTTTAGGTCTGACTTTATTTTTAAGTATAACATCCCAATAATTGAAAGAAAAAGAAACAAACAAATTAAAAATTCGAGAGAAAAGGATGAACAAAAAGCAAAATGAAATAAATTGAGTTAATGTGTCTACTTTGGATCTAAAATCAAACCATGAGCATTTCCTCTAACTTTAACTGTTTCTTTCTCCCCCCCCCAAAAAAAAAAAAAAAGATTTCTCATTATTTGTTGGGCTGGGAGCCAGTGTGGGAAAGGAAAAGACCACATGCCCCCCTCTTCTCTACCTTAGTCTGGGATTTCTTGTCCACTGCCAACATTTTCAACCTACTAGTTATATCAAAATGTTCTTTTTTTTTTTTCTTTGCTGGATTTATTGGTACATTTTAAGAATACATTATGATCACATTCATCATAGATAATTTATGCCTGTACGTGATATATCTTGATTGTTATTTTTTCTCATTTCTTTGATCTCCCTTCAACTCCCCCACACCCTGTGTGTGTGTGTGTGTGTGTGTGTGTATATATATATATATATATATATATATATATATATATATATATATGTAAACTTTATTTCTGCGTTTTACTTTTTACCATCAAAGTTTTTCTTTCCCTTCTTTGCTTTCCCCTGCTCCCCACTCCCGTGTTCTCCTTCCCCATTGAACATTCTCTTTGTATTTCACAATACCCATTATACATTCTGGACCTCATTTACACCTTCAGTTTCTTATACTAGAGAAATAATACAGTATTTGTACATGTATTCTATTTATTTCACTTATGAGTCTAGCTGCAAGGTGCATGTATTTAGCTATAAATGTCTCAAGTTTATCTGTCTTTATGGCTGAGGAGTTTTTATAGAAAAATCACATTTTTATTTATCTACTCAGTGCTTGATGGGCTTTTGGGCTGTTTCCAAGATTTAGCTATTACAAACTGAGCTGCTATAAACATGAGTGGGCATATGGGGCTTGCTGTGGGATGGGGCTTTGAATTATTTTGTGAATATACTCAGTAGGCAAATGACAGGGTCAAATGGGACTGCTAATCCTAGATTTCTGAGGAATTTCCACACTTATTTCCACAGTGGTCGCACCAGCCTACATTTCCACCAACAATGGAAAAGAATTCTTTTTTCTCTAGCATTTGTTGTTGGTTGATTTCTGGATAGCAACCATTCTTTCTAGAGTAATGTGCAATCTCACTGTCTTAGCTTGGTAATTTGTAATTATCTAAAGTAGCAAATTACCTGGCCTCTTGAGTTACCAGTGATGTTGAAGATTTTTTTCATTTGTTTCTTTGTTGCTTCTATTTATTCACTTGAAAAATGTCTGTTCATTTCATATTTCTATTTTTGAATTGGATCTTTAAATTTGGGGGGATCTGAGCTTTATCTAAGGATTAGCTGGTAGATTTTTTCCCCACACTGTATTAACTGTGTTAATGTCCTTGTCAATTGTTTTTATCAACTGTTCCATTTATGAAGTGGACAGTGCCACATTTGAATCAGTGGGCACTGCAGAATTGGTTGGTATGTGAGGAAATCCTCATGTATCTGATGTCAGGGTTGTGTTAGGCAGTGTGAGGGAGTAGGAGAAATACTCTTGATATTTTTCTTCTATTTTTATAGGAATAAATAAAATGTGGTAAGCTGAAACAATGGAAACATAGCTTTTTAAACTGTTGTTCTCAACCTAAAAGACAAAGATTTACTACTAACTCATACTCACCTTTTATCTATTTTGTTATACATTTATTTATTTATTTATTTATTTATTGAGACAGGGTTTCATTATGCAGTCAGGCTGGCCTTGAATGCACTATGTAGCCCAGGATGGCCTCAAACTCCCAGCAGTCCTCTTGCTTCAGCCTCTTGTGGGCTGGGACCACAAACATACCCCATTACACCCAATGTTCTTTCACTTGAAGAGTAAACTCTTGCTCTGTATAATTTTAAAGAAAGAGGAAAGTTAAAAAAGAAAAAAAATCATCTGGGGGCTTACTACTGAGATGAGTGTTTGTTCATATTTGTTATATTTTCTTGTGATCTTTTGGGTTATCAAAATATATACTGAATATTGAGATAAGCCACTATGCACAGCACACATAATGAGGAGCTCACTGTATAGAGACTGATGTTCCCACTTTAAAAGCATAGAAGCAACAGGAGTTATTTAGATTTTTTTCTACATAAAAAATTTGTTCTCCTTTGTGTTTTATTTGACCCCATTATACCAGGATAGGAACTTAGATATTATTTTCTCTTATGTCTTACAATCCAACCCTACTTGATTTTTTTTTTTTTTTTTTTTTTTTTAGGTTTTTTGGAGACAGGGTCTCGCTTTGTGGTTCAGGCTGGCCCTGAGCTCAGCCTCAAACTCACATCACAGCAATCCTCCTGCCTCTGCCTCCTGAGTGCTGGGATTACAGGCGTGAGCCACCACGCCCGGCACTGTGGTATGTGGTACTGGTTGCTGCTGGGTGTGGGTCTCCACACCCAGTATTGTTATGTGGTTACCAGGGAATCGAACCTGGGTTCTTGCACTTGCGAGACAGGCGCCAGAACCACTGAGCTAACTCCCCGGCCCTACTTGATTTGTTTTATAGTTCAGATTTTGGCTACTGTAGACCATTCACTTAGCTTCTGAGATAGTGCCCTAATGTGATGTTTTTCTCTGGGAAAAAAAGCATCTCTGTACATGCTGGTAAGATAAGATGCTCCAGGTCGTATTTTCTGTGCTACTCCCAGAAGCAGCCATCTGTCCAAGACATACCAGTTTATTTTAGGAGGATAGAATTAGAATTCAGTATCAGGGCATTGGAGGTTCTTGGTGTTCGGATGTTTATTAACATTTCTGTGTATCTGTGTTGGTATTACGGTAAGCCATGGCTTCATACCATTTCCAACTTTTATCCACCCCACACATACCAGTATGTGACTGTGTCCTTTAACACTGAGAAACCTGTCTGGCTTTCACTACCTGCAGCCACTCATTTCATAGTTCAGTTTTAGTATATGAAGTGTTATATATATATATATATATATATATATATATATATATATATATATATATAACATATGTGATATATATATAAAATATCACATATAATATATATATTATATTATATACATAAAATCTAATTTTTTTAAAAAGAAATTCTTTCAGTAAAGACACATTGCCATTGAGCAACCTCCAGACAACCCACCTATTCATATACACTAGTCTTTTAATTCTTTTTTTTTTTGAGACAGGGTCTCGCTTTGTGGTTCAGCTGGCCCTGAGCTCAGCCTCAAACTCACTTCACAGCAATCCTCCTGCCTCTGCCTCCCAAGTGCTGGGATTACAAGCATGAGCCACCATGCCTGGCACTGTGGTATGTGGTACTGGTTGCTGTTGGTTGTGAGTCTCCACACCTAGTATTGCATGTGGTTACTGGGGATTGAACCCAGGTCCTTGTGCTTCCAAGACTGGTGCCAGAACCACTGAGCTAAATCCCCAGCCCTGTACTTTCATTCTTGCCACTTTCTAAAGCAGTTCTAGAAGCCTTCTTGGGCAAGTATCTTTAGTTGTGTTGTCATGGCTGCCAGATGTCAAAACTTCTGCTTTTTATGGCTGTGTTGACCTTAGGGAAGAATCAGAAGTTGCAAGGTTCCAGATTTGGTGAATACTATAGCTAAGGATATAGTGTCATGATTTTATTTATTTATTTATTGAGACAGGATCTCACTTTGTCATTCAGCCTCAAACTAATAGCAATCCTCTTGCCTTTCTCTCCTAAGTGCTGGGTTATAGGTGTGAGCCACCATGCCCAGAATTGTGATATGTGGTATGATATATAGACTTGAACTTGGGACCTTGTGCTTGCCAGGCAGACATTGGAACCACTGAGCTAAATCCCCTGGCCTGAGTGTTATTATTTTATTGGCCTCTATTCCCATTGGATGATACCACTTTCGTCATATATTTGATCATACCTTGTGACAACACTCATGTAAAAGGTCTGCTTCATAAATTGGCAAGAATGATGGGGTGTGTTCTAAGTGAGGGGAGTAATTTGAGGAAGATTGATGGCAATGTATCTTTTATTATAGTAATTTTTCTTATTAAATATACATTTGATCCAACTTTACCTGGTGATTTTAAGCTTTGTAACCTGCACATCCTTGGAAACCAGTCAGGTAGAGTACAACATCTACAGTACAGTCCCATATATTGTGGTAACCCAAGGGTGTGGAAAGGTGCTTACTATCTTTGCCTTTACTTAAGAACTCCTCTCATTTGCAAAGTTAGTTAGGCTAGCATCTGTCCCCCCACCCCTCCAGCGATTTTGCTTCATTCATTTATTATCTATCTGTGGGTTGTATGTATATTTTCCATTTCTTTGCTAAAATTCTGCTTCCTGTGTCTTAGAATCCCAACTCTATTAATCATAGGTTTTTTTGTTTTGTTTTGTTTT
>PVIR01000003.1:49747-102732 GCA_004026965.1 Petromus typicus
TGAGACAGGGTCTCGCTTTGTGGTTCAGGCTGGCCCTGAGCTCAGCCTCAAACTCACATCACAATCCTCCTGCCTCTGCCTCCCAAGTGCTGGGATTACAGGCGTGAGCCACCACGCCCGGCACTGTGGTATGTGGTACTGGTTGCTGCTGGGTGTGGGTCTCCACACCCAGTATTGTTATGTGGTTACCAGGGAATCGGACCCGGGCCCTTGCACTTGCAAGACAGGCGCTGGAACCACTGAGCTAACTCCCCCGTCCCCTATTAATCATAGTTTTGTGCCATGTATCTGCTTTATGATTCTCTTAGGGTTCTTTTATTTCCTCCTTTGTTATTTCTATTTTTATTAAAATTCTGTGTTATATAGAGGGTGATTTTTGACTATAAATTAAAACATTGCATGCCAACTTTTTAGACACAATTTGAACTTCTAGATAGTGTTAACTTTCTCCAGAGTAGAATTAATTTTTCACCCATAAGGCAAATCACAAATCAAATTAACACAGTCATTATTTGAAATGATCACAGCTGGTCTTTACTCTCTGGTTTATTTTCAGTTCAATTTTAAATATACTTTGTAGCACTTGACGATCCCAGGCCTCAGTTATTACCAGTACTCTTGCTTGTTGGCAGATATGATTTCCCCCCGCCTTCATCTTGTAAGGCCTACAAGTTCTGTTCTTAAACTCTAAAAACAGTTTGTGAATCACCAATGAACAAGGATGGAAAGGCAGCAGCCAATGTGGTGTTAACATCTTTGGTTCCACTTCCTTCGAACTAACCAAAAAGTTCTGTTGCTCTCATAAGCCTGACAAGACTTCCATGAGAGGACATTTAAACATTTTATCCATCTTTTCTAGTTGAGTCAGCAGAAGATCACTGAGGAGATAAAATATTTTCCAGGCTTCTGTAGTCTCTGGGTTGGGCTTTTCTTCAGTAGAGTCACATTCTCGTACTGAGTAGTGAGGTAGTTGTCTTCTGGAATTTTGAGAGGATGAGCATCACTGCACTCCGTGGTTATGCAGGCCTAGGGTGGCTGGCACTACCTGTTGATTGTAGAGATGGGCCTGGGAGCCTAGGCTTTTGTTCATCAGCTTTGGCAGATTCTTGCAGGGAAAAAATTAGCTTCATATTTCTCACTTGTCTGGTTTCCAGGCTTCACTACATTTTGACCAAAGAAACTCTCACTATCTACCATTTCTTCAAAGCTTTGAAGAGATTTTTAGAAATCCTCTGCCTGGAGTCACAGTTATCTCAACAGACACAGAAGTTCTTCTTAGATCTTTTTCCTCATGTTTCTCTCCCTTCCTCATTATGGAAAAATATTAAGATTGATGATCATTTCACACAACATTTTTTTCAAAGCTATTAGTGTGCTTCCCATTTTTGTTTTAATGTGTCATTTAAATTCCACTCCATTTTTAATTTTAAATACTATTTAATCGGCACTCTTTTGTCAAAGAGAAGTTTCTTTGTAAATCTCACCAAGAATAACAAATATCCTAAAATATCTTTTGTTCTTTTAATTTTATTTCATAAAAAGATAATTTTAGTGCTTACTAGAAAGTCCATTTCTATTTAATGAAGTATATTTTCAGATAGACAGTGAGGCTTTTTTAAATTATTAAATTTTAGAGAGTATTTTTCTTCCACGGTAGAAGACTGAAAAAGTTTCTATCTACTCATTTCTTCCCCTGTTTTAATGTATTCAGATGGATCAGTATCAATAAAGTGAAATGGAAATGTGTGGTTTCCTTCCACCCTTTTGTTGCTAGTTTAGATATGTAGCAGCTTGTCAGGAATGGAGCAGAAGCTGGGATTTCCTGTTAATTACTTTTGTGTTTTGTATTTTATATGGTAGCAGAAGATATTGGGGCAACTTCTTAGCCAGGTCAAATATTGTGTTAGAATCCAGCTTCGCTGTGACTGCCTTTGTGGTGACTCCCAGGGTGCTGGGGGCATTGCATACACTGGACATGGCCTATACTCTTTCTATGCTTTCAGGATTTAACCAATAAAGTTCTCCATGAAGCTTCTCCAGTTTCCTTCAATTCAATTTTTGTGAGGTATGTGTATGGTCTGTTAGCAGAGAAGCAAAGGAAGAAACTCCTTCCTTCTCTCTGGCTAGGTTCCCCCTCTTCCTAGCAGAAATACCTCAAAATCCCTGTTTTGTGTATCATACTTTCATATTTCCATATATTTTAAAAACCTAATTTTAATTTAGATAAGTATGCACAAGAGCCATTTTACTTGAAGTGAAGACCACTGTATTACTTTTGTTTAACCAAATGATCTTACCAATAAAATGTAACACAGTATCTTTTTATTTGAAAGAATATAGATGTCATCAACACCATTTTTATGAACTTAGATATTTTATGATTATAATAAGAATTTTAAAAATTCATACATACATAATTATATGTTTATGTATTTATAGAGCCTTATTTGCCTAAATATAAGCCAAAACTGACCAATGTCTCCCTATTCTCCCTCCTAAATTTGTGAGCTATGTCTAACAGTTCTAAACATTCTTAGAGAGACTCAACTTCTTTGTGAGTCTGATGTAGGATGACTTGGTTAAATAATTGATTCTCTCTACATCCACTGAGAATTGTGCTTGGCTGTCTGCTCTTGAGTTTGTCTAATCTTCACAGCTAGTGCTCTTCAATTTTCACTTGAGACTTTAGTGTTGATCTCTAGACTCCAAGCCTTGTCTTATCAAGACAAGTTGGAGAATTAGATCCCACTTTGCTTTGGTGTTTTCAATGGATGATGTTTGTGCCCCACATAGTCACCTATGTTCTATATTAAAACTATTTTTCTAATCAGACAATGTACAGGAGTATAGTGAGGGTTGCAGGTTCTCTGTTATTAAATGTTTGAAGCAAGATATCTTAGGAAATAGTGTAACAGTTTAAATTTGCCAAGCTCTTTTGGTGATGATTCTGTATACTGAGCTTTGAGATACACTGTCACCATAGTTGTAAGCAACAGTCCTAAGAGTTAGGAGAGATTAGCTCTGATATAACTCCGACAAGTATCAGATGAAGATTGATGGTCATTGATTTACTATATGAGGTTCAAACTGTGGGGACATAGAAAGTAATACTTATGAATCTTTAAGCACAATTCATAGAACATGCTGTATTTCATTAAAGCTCAGATGACATTCACTTTTAGATGCATAACTGTTAATAGGTGGTGAGAAGAAAAGGGGTTGTTAGCAATTACCCTATGACAATATTTTCTAGTCAACTACATATTTTACATTATATTTATTTTTAAAAGCTCTTTTAAACTTATATATGTTCATATAGCTATTTGCTTACCTTAAAGGAAAATATAAACAAACAAATGATGGAGGCATTCTTAACTATCTAAATCTTTTGAAATTGGGTCTTCTTAATACCGTTGTCAGTCCCATGTGAGTCTTTGATTGTGCCTGAATTACGATGGAAGCATTACTAACAAGTTGCTCAGTTCTTGGGTCTGAACATTTATTTTCCTGGTCAATGACCCAGTTGGAGTGCTATAAATAAATAAAATTATTTTACCAAGATATAAAGAGAAGATTTTCACATGGTAATGAGAGTTGGTGTTCTTTCTTCAAATTGGACAGTAAGAGGTTTTTCATTAAAGTTTTAAGTAATTTTGCATTTGTGTCTTCACACTCCTATAACTAGCAATGAAGTTCATTAACAGAATCAACAAGTGTGTCATGATTTCCATGTGGCTAACAATGACTAGAAGATTTGTTTTCAGTCAGCCAAAGTATAGAGATATGATAATGTGGAAGAAGATGTGTATTATTACTTTTTAAATCAAAGAAATTTTGTAGAATATATTTTATGGAAGATGGTAAGCAGAGAGCAGCTGCCCATTTTGTACTGTGTTTAAGATATTGTTTTTGCTACTATAAGCTCAACTTATGTCAACTTTCTATCATTTGAGTTTGAGCTGTGAATGGTAGAATTAAGAGTGACATGGTAACTCTGTGCAGCCCAGCTGCTGGGAGTTTATCCCTCAAACTGAGGGCACTACAGGTGGGAGGGCCATGATAAATGCTCAGCTCTCTTCTTGCCTCCTGCCTATTGATTCGCTCCTGAGGCTTCAAGGCCAGAACACCACTGGTAAAATGGTCTGTCAATGCCTGTGTAACATTTCAACAGTGCACTCTTAATATCTGTATAGATTTTGACCTCTACCTGAAGATGAATTCACTTTTCATAAGTATATTGTAAACTCTGGAATGTATTAAGAAGATTTTATTATTATTATTATTATTTTATTTTATTTTATTTTTTTAGGTTTTTTGAGACAGGGTCTCGCTTTGTGGTTCAGGCTGGCCCTGAGCTCAGCATCAAACTCACATCACAGCAATCCTCTTGTCTCTGCCTCCCGAGTGCTGGGATTACAGGTGTGAGCCACCACACCCAGCACTGTGGTATGTGGTACTGGTTGCTGCTGGGGTGAGTCTCCAAACCCAGTATGGTATGTGGACACTGGGGATCGAACCCAGGTCCTTGCGCTTGCAAGACAGGTGCCAGAACCACTGAGCTAACTCCCTGGCCTATATTAAGAAGATTTTAATGATGAACTTTTGTTCCTTTGCTTCCCAGAATTTTTTCTTTTACTGTTTTACCATATTTAAAATTTATATGAGCTTTTGGACCTTTTATGAATATTGAGTTCAGGCTTCAAATTTAGCAAAAAGATGTAATGTAAGGTGAGTATTGTGTACAAAAGGTCATTTTCCATTATGCTTCATGAGCAGTATAATGTATTTGATAATCATTTTACCCAAACTGAAAAGTGTATTTCTATTGACCTTCTTTTACTCCTAGTCTTAATTTTAGGCTAATGTAATTGAAATTATTTAAATTAAGTTTTAAGGTGCTTGGTAATCCAGCTCCCTATTAATTTTTCAACTCTATTGTCCTTATGCTCTGAACTACAAATCACTGCTTCTACCCTCCTGATCTCCTCATGATTTTAACACATCAGGGGCACCTTTGCCTCCCTCTCTGCCTTCTAAGCATCCCTTGAGCTAGGAGCTTTATTCTGACCTTTTCTCTTTCACAAACTACTTCTACTGCAATATTCTCTACTATTCCAGCTTTGATTCAGTTATTCAGCTTTAATTCATTCAACCAAATTTCTAGCATACATGTTACTAAAAGATAAATGCATAAGGAAGTTCAAAGTCTCTGGTACCAGGAAACAATATAGGCTGCAAGTAGCTGAATAAGATAAATAGTTATAAAATATATATTTTAGCTGTGATACTCATCCGAAAGGAAATTAGGAGTGTAGGAAAAGATTAATAAGAGTTCTTTTTCTAAAATAGGCTTTTTCAAGAACTGTGACTACCCAGGCTTTATTCCTGCCAGAGACATGAGCTGTAACTCAGCCTCGGGGATCAGATGACAGAAATTACATTCTTAGGTTCCCAGGGTCCTTGTGCTGCAAGGATTCTCCTTATTGGAAGATCTTTAGTGTTGCAGTCGTAGTCTAGAGAGACCTAAGTGAACACGGAACTCAAAAGTCTGCCTGAGTATCTGGTGGAATAGACAGACTTCATTAAATGGAGAAAAACTGTAGCCAGCATTCTATAGATGATGAAATTGGGAAAGTTGAATCATATGTGACAACCCACACTAAGAACTTACTGTAAAAATTGTAGTGAATATTAATATTAAAGTATAAGTGATTTCACCTTTCACATTATCATCAAAGATGTTGGTAGGGTATTTAAGAAGTTTAGCAATAACAGTGGTGTTGTCAAAAGTATAGTATTGACTGATATATGTCTACACCTATGAAATCTTTTAGCAAAGTTCAGTAAAACATTACAAATTACTTTTTCCTGCTTTTCAAGATAAAAATTTCTTGGGAAATTCAGTGCAGAAAACACCAAAAGTGACCTTTTATTGTTGTGTTCTAAATGATAACTGTAACTACATTTTGTAAAATACGTGAGAAAAATTTTTTCTCTTATTTACAGGTGGTTGTAAAGCACCCATATAAATGTGAAAGTATACAATAGTTAGAGTTATGTGCATTCACAAGATAGGATATTAGGTTGTACAGCATTAGAGATAACCCACATTTTCAAATGTTTTGCCCTCGTAGTAAAAGAGCTCAGTGTGATTTGTCTTTAAACCTATGAAAACTTTACTCTTTTTCTGCTACTCAAGCTTAAAACCAGATGTTGCTTTTGAGAGCTTCAACTGTTTTGTTCTTTTCTCTGGTTCATGAACTCTCCCTTTTTCCCTTTTTACTTTTCAGGAGACCTCATATGCTCAATACCGGCAGGTTCTAAAGAATGTCTGTCTGATCACTGTTAGACTCATCCCTGAAAACAAACATATGAACAAAAATAACTAAAAGCTTGTACTAAAACTCAGACAACAAGGACCAAATGACATCAATCTCCAGAGTCCAAAGATATTACATTTAGCAGTCACCTGCCAGATTGCTAGCAGGTCTTCTATTTATATTTTCTTCCCCATTCGACATTATATATCACTCTTCTCTTTCTATCAGTTCATACTCAAAGGTACTTTGGTTTATTGCCAGGCAAAGTTTTGGAGAAATCCTCTGAGTGTGAAAGCACTTTGATAAGTCTTTGAGTTCATCAATGCCATCTGGTTACTGTGGAGATGAAGAAATAGAAATCAGAACTGCAAACCAGCTGGGGCACCCTGAAGAGAAGGGCAGACTTACACAGGGCCACACACCTTGCTGCTCTGCAGACCTTTCCAAAGTTCTGAACGAGTCCTGATCAATGTCCTTTGTATTCAAAGATGGCCACCAAAGTTACAATATTTATCAATATTGAAAACTGAAAGCAGATAATCCCATATAATTTAACATAAAATACAGGTTTCTGGAAATTGGGTTGATCAATTCTCTATGAGAAATCAGACATGTCATTCATGGTGGGCTGCATGGTTGCATTTACTCTATAAATTCTTATGTTAAAAACCAATCGTCCACGGGGGAGTACTTGGAGGTGGTTTTGGGGTGGGTTAGGTTGTGGTCAGACGTCCTGATGAGCAGTATTAGTGTCTTTATTGAAGCTTTTTCTGCTGTGAGTGCACAGTGCACAGGGACTTTGTCAGATATCAAACTCTTGGTGCTTTGGTTTAGGATTCTGCAGCCTCTAGCACTATGAGCATTAAAGAATATCTGTAGTTTTTCACCTCTTAGTTTATGGTCTTTTGTTAGAGTATCCTGAATGGCATGCAATATCTCTATTGTTGTTCTTTAGTAATATTTTAAAATTTAACTTTACTCCTTCTGGAAAAATGTTATGTATATCTACCTCAATTTTCTGATTGTTACCACAGAATAATGTCTGTACATTTCTAAGACACTATGTGTAAGTTAAAACTGCTCCAAATGGCTTTTATCACATCCCCATTTATCACTTCATTCCTTTCTGCACTTGTACCTCTCGGTTTCCCCAGCGCTCACCATTTCCTCTTGTATATTTTCCATTTTAATATGATGATGTGCTTTCCTGCAGGACAGGATCTCATTAATGTGTGTATGCACAGTGAGACAGAATTTAACCTGAAGGACTCCAGGGCACCTGTGCTCAAAGGGTACTACCCAGGTTCATGCAAATGAACATGGCAAGAACATTGTGCTTTATTTACACATTATTTCCGACATTTAAATATTTTTATTCATAAAATATGTTTGATAGAAACAGAGACAATAGTTCTTTATACACATAGTTTTTTAAACACTATTGATGAGTTCAAGAAAAAAATGTAAAAGATTCTAGTTTGGAGAGAAAAGTGTTGAAAAGTATAATAGCAAAAAGAAAGACCCAAAATAGTCACTTTTTTGGGTCATAATTTTATCTATAAAATTTGTTCTTTGGGAATTAAAATCGAGTATTTCATTTTTCATTTCATGACTCTATAGAAAAAAGATGAAAAAGATTCAGGACACCTCAGTGCTAATTCTGGCCTCACCGCGTATTAACTGGATGTGGTTGGGAAAAGCAGCATTTTCTGGCCAATTGCCTTATCAAGGTCATTGCAAGGATCAAATATGTATGAAAGTACTTTATAAATTATGAAGCCCTATCTAAATCTAATCTATTAATATTTATTGCTAAAAGCGCAAGTCACAGTGAGCTTTATTTATAGGAGATACACAATGAGTTATGTTTAATTAAGTATTTTTAAATTGCAAAGTGATGTATGCTTGTTGGAAGAGGAAAAAATTATGAGGAAATACATAGGCAAAATTAACAACATTCCTGTAAAACGTCTTTGCTTTGAGAAACAAAAGATACTAAACATCTACTACATAACTTTCTATAATTTGTTCTTAAACATATAAATTATACAAGTATGAAAAGGATTAACTTCAGGTTTTACGCTGAGTAATTCTTCTTGATTTTCACTAACTTTTACTTATGCACATTCTTATCTTTCTACATTTGTTCTTCCTTTTACTATGTATCTGTGGATATATCGAGTTTTCATATCTTCAATAATCTCTGAAGTAAAAGCTAGAAGATTTAACATATTTAAATCAATTTTGAAATGTTGGCAGCACCATAACATTCATCAGTTATTTTAGGATGCATATCCATGTTGTTGCCTAATTTCTTCCACAACTAAATATTCCTAAAAAGCTTCCCTCTATCAAAAGACCTTAATTCCTATGGAATAAACCTATAAATATGGGTCGGAAAAGTATGTTTTTCATAATATTAGAATTTTCATAATATTAGAATACTTTCTAAGTTCACATTTATACTAGGAATAAGAAGAGTACCCTTTGGGCTGGGGATTTAGCTCAGTGGTTCTGGTACCTGCCTTGCAAGTGCAAGGCCCCAGGTTCAATTCTCGGTAACCACATACAACAATGCTGGGCATGGTGACTCACACACACCAGCAATCAGTGTCACATACCACAATGCTGGGCTTTGTGGCTCACACCTGTAATCCCAGCACTTGGGAGGCAGAAGCAGGAAGATTGCTGTGAATTCTAGGCTCGCCTTGGCCACATAGTGAGCTCAGGACGCACCTGAACTACAAAGTGAGCCCATAACCCTCTCTCTCTCTCTCTCTCTCTCTCTCACACACACACACGCACACACACAGAGAGAGAAGAATGCCTATTTTTACAATTTGGCTAATTTATAAATTGAAAAGGATGTTATAATTAATGAGTTAACTTTATTTGACTATGAATTATGTGCTTGTTTTCCTATAGTAGCCTGCTTTTGGGACTTCTCATTGTTTTAATCTTTTTTTTAAAAATTTGGACTAATTTTTTAATTCAATTTTTTATTGGTACATTGTGTAAACACATCATCATCACATTCAAAATTGAGAATTTGTACCGGTATGTAACACAACTAGATTCTCATTTTTTCCCATTCCCCACCCACCCTACAAATCTCCCTAACCCCCATATATATAAGCTTTGTTTTCTTTTCTTCTCTTTTAACTATCACATTCTTTTTTCCCTCATTGACTGAACAAGAAAAATATCTGTTAATATTTTATGTGCCCATTGGAACTATGAGTTATGATAATACTAATAATTATTTTCAATATTGTATCCAGGATTTTGCAAGAATTATTACTTACCTTATAATGGAGTAATTTAAGCTGAATTTAAGCAAAAGGCTTAAATTCAGCTCACAGAATTGCCTAGTTTTGTGAGTTCAATAGAACTTTTTTCTGCTATAGAAACACCATATCATTATTATCCCTTGGTATGGCCATCGTCCCTGTGTGGTGATTGTATCCCTCAAATAATGATAAGGAACTGAGTAGGCAATATTACTTAAAGAAGAATTTATGTTTATGTTTAAAAAGCAAAATGTGATTATTGGCTATCTCAATGCGTAGGTATACTCTAGTATGTTGATATTGATCCTCTGTTTTTGTTAATAGTGTGATTTTAAATTTAAGAGCTTCAAATCCAGCAAAACAATTATTTTTCATGGGTGATGTGCCATTCTTCCTAAAGAAGAATCAGTATGACACTATTAGCCAACTTGATCTATCTTGGCATGTCAAAGCAATAACTCCTTGGAAATAAATTTATACCTCTGTACTTATTAGTTAATACTTGTTTTAAAACCTAAAAATAAAACACCAAAGTCAGCATTGAGATATTTATCAATAAAATATCATCTCCTTTACTGAAATTTAAGTAGTTTATCAAAAAATAACTTCAAGTACTGAATACCATGCTGATCTGTTTGCCAATTGGTAAGCTATTTCAAAGATATATTCTTAATCCAATTAAATGTATTTTATTCAGTATTGTAACATCTTTTTTCTATTTAGTAAGATAAAAAAATAAGGCTTTTACCTAAATTCTTTCCTAAGTAACTTTTGTGAGTACTTGAGTTTTGCAAAAGAAGAAAAATATTCTAGTACTCTTGCATTTTGCATTTTCTGCAGTTAGCACAAGAAGGCTTTCTCTGTATTATTACCCTTCTCTGTCTGATTAGAGATTAGAAAGAAATCCCATGAGTTTTTGCAGTGACTGCTTTGAAGGAGGCATATTTTCCTTTTAAGGAAGGAAAACTCAAGAACGTTTTGGTTGTGCCAGCACTAATCTGGGCCTATTAGAGCCATCCCCATACCCAAACCCTACCAGTGTGATCTGTAAATAGTGGGGCCTTGAGTAGCAGAGAGTGTAATCCTATTACAGTCTTAGAATTTCTGATTCCCAGAATTCCTGATTAGCTTTGGTGATCAACTGGCTCCTTTCTTGGATATTATTAGTATCTCTGCTGGTTTCACATCCTTCCACGTGTGAAAATATGATTTTGGCCTCACCTACTTCCAGGGGTTTCTTTTGTCACAGAAATATTTACTCATGTACTTCAATCTGACTTTAAGATGCTTTAAATAAAATATCTATGTAAATATTTTGTTAACAGCCATTAAGTCACAAATTGTCTATTTTATAATTGAATTCTCCTCTCCATATTGTCCAAGTTGTTCATTTCACAACTGAATCCACCTTGAAACTGAAATGTCTCCAATATTCAATCTATTTGACTTTATTTGAGTATTATACAAGGCAAGTATAGGTAGATTCCTGCCTTAACTCTGGGCAATGAAGTCATGTGAAATTCTCAGGTGTGTTCGGGTCCATTCTGTAGTTCTGTCGTGAAAGTGGAATGAATAATATGCAGAATTCCAACTAATGGAATTTCTCAACACTACACACTTTAACAAGTATGGCTTGGTACAGTGTACCTTCCTGAATTTGTCTTTCATTACTTCACCCTGGATATATTTTTCAACTGTTAAAATCCAGTTAATTACACTTACTTTTGCCATGTTGTAACCATTAATTGAGAGGTGTTACATACACAAGTGCTTCACTGGTTTTACTTGTATTAACTATTAAAATATTAATTACACATTTATGCAGGATTATTTCTTTGAGTGGATTAACTGGAAAAGAACAGATAACTTGGCAGTAATTATTTGTGAAAGTGAACAAGGGGGGAAAAGGAGAAGGAAAGAAGGGGGAAAGGGATAAAAAGAGAGAATGGAAGGAAAAATGGTAACAAAGTTCTATAAATGAGGAGGAGAATTTTAAAAGGAGGAGAAGGGAATAGGAAAAAATGAAGAACTAAGATATATAATGCAAAGATACAAATTCCTAATGATAAATGTGATTGTTATGTATGGAAAATGTACTAATTAAAAGAGAGATTACACAGGCAATGGGATTTAGTGAGGCAGCATCTTATATTTAAAAGAGCAGTTACTAGCCTGCAGCCATAGTTTAAATGTTTTTGTTCCTCCAAAATCATGTATTGGAAACAATCCATTTAAATCTTGGAGGTTCTACTCGGAAGTATATTAACACAGCTGTAAAGCAGGCTTACAGTACTGCAGATGGCTATGTTAGTTAGAAATCGTTATAAGTCTGTTAGCCACAGCTGGGCCCTCTCCATAGGAAAACAATGAGGCACATTCACTGGTTAACACTTTACAAAAAAAGGTGTACTACTTCCCCTACAGGAGAATAGCAGTGGCTGATATTGTCCATAGACATTCATTTCTCTAGCCCATTTACTTCCCAGAAATTCCTCATACACGACTTATTTTCCCATTTAATGAATATCACCTGGGTGTCTGTCCTTGTATTCTCATCAGTTGATTATGTTTTTGTCTCATATAACACACACTTTATACTTTTCAAGTGGGATTTTTTTTCCCCTCTACTGAGTTTATTGGTACATTTTAAGTATACACTGCAGTCTCATTTATAATTGATAATTAGACAACAAAATAATAGATAGATCTTGAATTTTATTTTTCCCATTCCTTTTCCCTTCCTCCATCCCTTCCCCCATACACATAAGCTTTGTTTATGTTTTTCATTTTTAATCATCATTTTTCTTTCCCTTCTTTGCTTTCCTTGCGCCTCCACCCCTCCCCAGATCCCTTTCTCCTTTGAACATTTCTTCCTGTTTCAAATTGCCTGTTATACATTTTGGACCATACCTACATCTTGTTTCTCACACTAGAGAAATGATATGATATTTATGCATGTGTCCTATTTATGTCGCTTATGTGTGTACTCACAGTGTATCCATTTAACTATAAATGCCTCAAGTTTATCTTTCTTTATGGCTATTTATTACTCCACATGATAGCAAAACCACATCTTATTTATCCACTCACCAACTGATGGGCTTTGGAGCTATTTCCAAGATTTAACTGTGGAAACTGTACTATTATAAGCATGGGTGCACATACATTACTGTGGTATGAGGCTTTTAATTCTTTTGTGAATATATCAGCAGGGGACCAGCAGGATCAAATGAGATTGCTAATCTTAGTTTTGAGAAATCTTCGTATTGATCTCCACAGTGTTTGCATCAGTTTACATTCCTGCCAATAATGGAGAATGGCTCCTGATTCCTCAGAGCCTCACCAGCATTTGTTGCTGGCTAATTTTGTGGTAGCAGCTATTCTTTGTGGAGTGAGATGAAATTTCAGTGTTGTTTTCATCTGCATCTCTTGAAAGATCAGTGATGTTGAACACTTTTTCATATGTTTCTTTGCTGCTTCTACTTCACCTGAAAAATGTCTCTCAGATGCCCATTTTTGAATTAGATCTTTAAATTTGAGGGGTCTGATTTTTTTTAAAGTTCTTTATATATTCTAGATAGTAGTCCTTTCTCTGAGAAATATCTAATAAAAATTTTTCCAAAATTGTAGGTTGTCTTTGTTCGTGGTTTCTCTTGCTTTATAGAAGATTTTTAGTAAGATGAGATGCCAGTTGTTGAATCTTTGAGTTAGTTTCCATGCTACTTAAGTTTTGTTTATAAAGTCTTTTCATACACCAATGTCTTCAAGAGTTGTACTTAAGCTATATTCCAGCAGGTTTAATGTTTCTACTTTAATGGTTAGGTCTCTCATCCCCTTTGATTTTAATATACTGCATGATGAAATATATACATCTAGTTTTAATCTTCACTAGGTTGAAACCCAATTTTTCCAGTATCATTTATTTGAGAGGCATTCTTTTCTCCACTGATAGTATTGGGTACTTTGTCAAATATGAGATTACTTAGTATGTCTGGCATTGTTTCTGCATCTTCTAGTCTATTTCAGTGATCCTTGGGTCCATTTCTTTGCCAGTGCTATGACGCTTTAATCATAATGTCTTTGTAGTATAGCTTCAAATTGGGGATTCTGATACCCCATGCTATGTCTTTGTTGCCTAGAATTGCTTTTGCTATTCTAAGTCTCCTCTAGTTCCAGATAAACTTTCAGATTATTTTCTATTGTTCTATGAAATACATTGTTGGCATTTCAATCAGGATTACACTGAATTCATATAGCAGTTTTTGAATTATGGCTATTTCCATAATATTGTTTCTTCCTACCCTGGAACAAATGTTATCTTTCCACTTTCTAGTATCTTCTTTCATTTCCTTTTTTCAGAGTGTTTTATTTTTCAGAGTAGAGGTCTTTCACTTGCTTTGTTGGATTGATTCCTAAACATTTCATTTTTCTGGAGATTATTGTGAGAGGAATTGATTTCCAATTTCTTTCTCAGTGAGTCTGTTGTTTGTGTATACAAAGGCTATTTAGTTTTGAATGCTGATTTTGTTTCTAGCTATACTACTGACTCTGCTGATTAAGTCTCAGTCTCTTAGATGAATTTTGGGGATCTTCTATACAGAGTATCATAACTTCAGCAAATAATGACAGTTTAACTTCTTCCTTTTCTAAACTTATTACTTTTTTTTTTTCTTGTCTAATTGCATGACTAAGATTTCCACAACTATATTACAACAGGGTTGGGGATTTAGGTCAGTGGTTCTGGCGCCTGTCTTGCAAGCACAAGGACCGGTGTTCGATCCTTGGTAGCCATATACAGTTCTGGGTGTGGAGACTCATGCCCAGCAGCAATCAGTACCACATACCACAGTGCCAGGAGTGGTGGCACACACCTGTAATCCCAGCACTTGGGAGGCAGAGGCAGGAGGATTGCTGTGATGTGAGTTTGAGGCTGAGCTCAGGGCCAGCCTGAACTACAAAGTGAGACCCTGTCTCGAAAAACCTAAAAAAAAAATTTAAAAAAACTATATTAAACAACAATAGAGGTAGTAGATACCCTTGTCTGGTTCCTTATGTTAGCACGAAAGATTTCAATTTTTGACCATTATTGAAAAAAAACCTTTTATCAGGTTGAGATAAAGACCATCTATTCCAGTGTTATCTGATTTCAAATCATAAATCAAGTGTTGTATTTTTTTTTCAAATGCTTTTTCTGCATCTGTTGAGATGATCAGATGGTTTTTGTCCTTGATTCTGTTAATATAGTATATTACATTTATTAATTTATATATGTTGAACCATTCTTGCATTCCTGGGATGAATCCAACTTCATCAAGGAGGGTGTATAATTTTCTTGATCCTTTATATTCTGTTTTCCAGTATCTTATTTTCAAACTCTTAATGAAATTGAAAGGGAAGCCATACTCCCAAATTAAATCCGTGCAGGCAATCATTACCTTGATTCCAAAAGCAGAGAATGACCCAACCAAGAAAGAGAACTAAAGGCCAGTGTTCCAGGCCAACACAGATCCACTGGGGCTTATAATTTTGTCCCAGTTTGTGCCTGCCCCACCCCACGGCTTTTCTGTATAAAACACCTTTGATAAGCAGGGTGGATGGGCAACCTCTTCAAAAGTCCTTCTTGTGTCTTTCAATAAATTTTTCCTACATTTCACCTCCATTATTCATTCTTCAATACATTCTCACTTTTAAAGAACATGTACTCATGTTTGGGATATCTAGAAGGTGGAGTGTTGTACTTCTCTTTCTAAATTGTTTTTGTTTATGTGGATTTCTTGGTGCCCCAATATCATCAGCAACAGGTTTTTCTTTACCTTTTCTTCCCAGTGAGAACTTAGTGTTCATCATTTTTTGTCTTGCATGTACAGACATGGCAAGAAGACCCTTATCTGACACTAATGCCTTGACCTGAGACCTCTCATCTCCAGAACTATGACAATAAAGTTCTATTAAATATAAATTGTTCAGTTTCAGATATTTTCTTACAGTATCCCAAAATGGAATAAAACAATGGTCTTTCTAAAAAAAAAATCTGAGGTCATAGTTTAACTTTGCCATTTATTAACTTGGAGACATAGATCAAGTCACTATCTTTCTAAGCCTTAGTTCCATTATCTATGAAATAAATTTATTATGTTGTCTATATCTAAGGTCACTTCTCACTGTCTTTGAAAAATTTCTGGGTTTGTACTGTAGCATTAGTTTACAAATATTTTAACATTACACGAAGACCTAGCAAGCTTTAGAACAAAGAATTTCCTTTCTGTCACTTGTAGTACAATTTCTTTTTAATTCAAATCTTTATGGGTACATCATATATACACATCATGGTCACTTTTTCTGCATTGAGAATTTGTATCAGTATATGATATGACACGACTTAATTCTCATTTTTTCCCATTCTCCTGTCACTTCTACTTCAATTTCTAAAAATTTCTCTCATAAGAATTTTATCCTCTTAAATTAATTTGTGTCAATTTCCTAGTGAGAGAAGCCACTTCCGTACAAGAGCTATCTGTGGGTTGATCCCCTGTCATCTGGTCATCAGTAACAGTCAGGCCTCATAGAGCTCTTACCCATAGATTATTTATCATGGTGTCTATATTTTCTTATGCTCCATGTGAGCATTCCTGTATATCAATGATTTGCATTTTTCTGTTATTTTAATGACCTTTTTTCAGTTCCCATTCTTGGAGGTCACTTGCAATAGGTTCTAGACATAAAATAATATTACAAAAATTTAGAGATATTATTATCATAGAATTTTTAAACCTAATTAAGCTCCTGCAGCAGGAGTTTGGGAGCAGTATGATTATTGTATGTACAGTTTACTTTAGAATCAAAAGAATCTGTTGTATAGTGGATTTAATACTAGTATTTATTTTCTCTTTGGCTTCATTCAAGGTGGCACATTGATCAAAGGTGGCAAAGCATGAAATTATAGCCAGATGTAAAAGTGTCACATGCTATTTCAAAGTCTTCCTGCACCTGGAATATTTCCTGATCATCAGAACCCATCATGGGAATTAAAATGCAGTGTGCCTGACATTACAGCATGTTTTAACAAGAGCACAATTATATTCCTGCCCTGTTCTGATATAGACTTGTCTAGTCAGAATTGTCAGACAAATCCATGGAGGATAGAAACTGTCACCAGGCATCAGCACACAGGGGAGAGTTAACTGAAGGCGATAGTTTCTTCCTTATGAAAACCACTAATTGTATTTTATTTTAAAATATGTGCTCTTATGCCTGGGGCAAGCCCTGAAAATGGGAGAAAACCAGTCTATTTTCTCCTTCCAGGAAGAAATACATTATATAAAATAAGAAGTGTTAGCTATTTCCTCTGTCCTTCTAAAAAAACTATCTAGGACACGTACCACAACTGTCACAGTTCTAAAAAGACATTTCAAAAATATATCTGCAAATTATGAACTTCCTTTTTAAGAAGAGAGGAAAATTGTCCTTTGTGAGCTTCAATTTCATTGAAAATATTTATTGGCTATCTATATCTTGTAAGTTTGTTTATTTCCTATACTCTAGAGTATCATAAATGTGTAAACATAGTCACTAGCTTTTAAGAAATCATGGGCTTGTACAGAACACAAATAAAATTAATTTCCTAGTCAGAAAGAGAAAAAAAGACAAATAAATAAATAATAGAAAGAAGGTACCTCTTAACACTGGTTCAAATAACATACTTGAGTCTAATACCAAGACTGAGTCCAATAAAAAGATAGAAATGGGGCTGGGGAGTTAGCTCAGTGGTTCCGGCACCTGTCTTGCAAGCGCAAGGACCTGGGTTCGATCCCTGGTAACCACATAACAATACTGGGTGTGGAGACTCACTTCCAGCAGCAACCAGTACCACATACCACAGTGCCGGGCATGGTGGCTCATGCCTGTAATCCCAGCACTTGCAAGGCACAGGCAGGAGGATTGCTGTGATGTGAGTTTGAGGCTGAGCTCAGGGCCAGACTGAACCATAAAAGTGAGATCCTGTCTCAAAAAAAAAAAAAAGAAAGTAACTAAATAAAAAGATAAAAATGCATTTTCAAATGTAGTAATCATTTTAAAACTTTTATTGTTCTAAAGAACTGAACAATATCCATGCATCTATTTATAATACTGTCTAATGGATGTCTTTCTTCTAAATTCAGGGATTATTAAATTCACTAAACATGTTTGACATTGTCAATAATAACACCAAGGGGTTTTAAGTCTAGTTAATAGCTAATGTTCAAATCCACAGAAGCAAAAATAATGTATATGCAATTCAACTTAATGGACAATCTAAGAAGAAAGGGATTTCAAAATAAGCTTTGCTTCAAAAGTCTGAATGTACATAGTAATTAACTTCTCTGTGTTGGGAACATCTTATATGCTTTATTATCAGGGTTGATTTTATTTTTTATTTTATTTTATTTTTTTTTATTTTTATTGGTACATTAAATATACACATCATGATTGCACTCCATAATGGGGATTTGTACCAGTATAAGACACAACTTAATTCTCATTTTTTCCCATAGCCCCACCCACCCTACCACCCCCCCCATATACATAAAATTTGTTTCCTTTATTAATTTGGCTGTTTCGTTGCTCTTTTTTAAAATATATTGCAGAATAGGGACTTGGAAAACTGAGTTGTTAGAGAAAATAGAATAAAGTCACTGCATCTGTTGACCTTCAGGTAAACACTTTGAACTACCATTGTATTCATAAAATCTGAAAATGTCATTTTTAGGACAAAATTCCTAGGTGGGCTTTTGCAACTTATCTACTTTTGCCAAACTAGTCAATGTCTTTCATTCTGAAATACAGGATGTTATCTGCTTATCCACATAATAATGCATTTGCTACTGTATTATTATCACTTATGTGAACCAGACAAATAAAATATAAATTTTAGGAATAAAACTAACACCATTAAAGGGGTAATTTCATTAGAAATTTCTCCTATTTTCTGTTTCTATTCAATCCTCACCAGTGAAGATAGACGATACCAAATCATCTGAACAATATGTTATGGTTAAAACAATTCGGAGAAACCTTAGCTATCTAAGCAACAGGTTTTGCAATTAGTGCAGAAAATGAATGAAGACAAACTAGAAAATATGGACAAATAATACATTATTTTACTAGCGATGGTTTGAAATCCATTAAATTATAGAGTGATTAGAACAGGCTTTCACTTCTAAAATAACTAGTGATTCTAAAATAACTTGTAATTCTTCTCATGTGTACAATCTTAGCATGTACCACGCCCATGGTTCAATTTTCAGCACCATAAAAAAATACTTTTACTATAAACCATGTTCTAGTTTTTCCACATTTCTGCTATTTTCTAAGTTTCTAAGCAAGTTTTGTTAAGCAGGGTACTTCTTTTGTGGTACCTTCTGAGCTAAATCTCCAGCCCTCAGTATACAATTTCAATGGTACAATTAGTAGCCATTTGTGCTCCTAGGCATTAAGATACTAGCTCTAGGAAGATAATGGTATAACAAAATATCAACAAAAGATTCAATTAAGCCATCTGTCCCATGTTTACTGAATTATAATATTCCAATTTTATTTGTTAATGTTTTAATAGAAAGTTTTTCTATATGTGATATTTTATGAATAAGAATAGTACCACAGATTGAGGAATAAAAATTTTAATTTTAAAATAGAATCATGACAGACACCAAAAGAATTTAAGTAAATTTAAAGGTAGTGTTACAAATTTAAAAAAGAAAGCTCAAGCTGTATATAGCTACTCTAATATTACCTTCCTTGACTAATGTGAATTTATTTTTCCCCATGAAAACTGTAAAACAACTCAGTAGTTTTGGATAAAGTATTATACAATAAAATATTATATGTTGTATAAAGTAGTATACAACAAAAAGCACTTCTGAAATGTATTTAATAATTAATTCACAAGGTATAATAGTAAAATCACTACATCTAAGAAAAATAGTCTTGGTAATGTTGTGAAAGGTTATGTACAGGACCAGATATCTAGATAAACACTATTCTATGTTTAAAAACATGTAATCTCCATGGAGAAGTAATTGACTTCAGGACCAGCAGCATAAGAAAAAGAGTTGGTGAATCCAGACAGTTTTCCTTCCAAAAAATAAGGAAGTGCTCAGAACAGGAGCTTATCTCTGAAACCAAGAACTAATCCAAAAGAGTTCCTAGTGGCCATATCTGAAAACCAATTAGAATAAGACATTGTGATTGTTCACCGTTAATCTACAGGAAAAAAAAAAGATAAACATGAGCCTATAATGATAAATATATCAGTGGGAAAAACACTTGTAAGGGTGAAAAAGAGTTGCTCTTTTTTGTTATGGAAGAATTACAATTAAAATACACAAAGAAAAATAAAATGCAAAAGCTTCATTAGGTAAACACCACTGTAATAGCTATTGCAAACAGATGGGTGCTAAAAGAGGTGAGTGAAGTTTTTTTGTTTTTTGTTTTTTGTTTTTTTTTAGGTTTTTGGAGACAGGGTCTAGCTTTGTGGTTCAGGCTGGCCCTCAGCTCAGCCTCCAACTCACATCACAATCCTCCTGCCTCTGCCTCCCGAGTGCTGGGATTACAGGCGTGAGCCACCACGCCCTGCACTGTGGATGTGGTACTGGTTGCTGCTGGGTGTGGGTCTCCACACCCAGTATTGTTATGTGGTTACCGGGGAATCGAACCTGAGTCCTTGCGCTTGCGAGACAGGCGCCGGAACCACTGAGCTAACTCCCCGGCCCCAGGTGAGTGAAATTTTGCAGAGAAGATATTAGCATAATCTTAAAATATCTTCTCCAATCTGCTTATTGGTGCAAATGGAAAATAATTTCATGCTAAACAAATATGGTAGTTACCACCTTACCTGAATAAAAGAAACCTAATGTTAGTGATAATCTTTGTTATGATGCAATGAAGAATAAACCTTATTACTATAATTGCTGAACAAATCTACATAACTTCGTACTGATAATTAAAATATTTTTTTAAAACCCACTTTAGTAGACATGAAAAAAAAAAAAAAAAGAGCTGTCCAGTCTATAAAACTCTCAAGGACACTGAAGACAGATAAAAACAACTATAAAGGAATAGAGAAAACCAGAGAAGGAGCAACTGAATACACTCTGGGGGCCTAGGTAGGATGATCAGGAAAGAGTTCATCTGGGCGAAAATTGGTGAAAAATTAAGTGTGCTTAATCAAAAATATTGAAGCACCGTATGCTTCCTGGTTTTGCCAATCATGTCTTCCTCATGTGGGATGTTTACCTTATGGGAGGTTGAAGGAGGGACCTCTCCACATTTTTTTGGCTTTTCTCTGAGCCTAAAATCAGCTGGAAATGAAAGTCTAACAATCATATTATATTTCAATGTCCAAGGAAACTAGAAAATTGGAATAGATTACATAAAATTCCAAAAGAGTGAGTAGGAGACATGAAAATGTGGTATCTGGATAGACAGCAATTGCTGAGGCTGACCACAGGTGAAAGAGATAGCTAAAAAAAAAAAAAAAAAAAAAAAAAAAAGATAGTAGCCAGCAGCCTTTGAAATGCCTAAATGAGCTACATGCAGAGATGAAGTAAAAATTGTACCATGATGTGTATCAATGCAAATTTTGAATTATTTAAATACATGTTTAATTAATAAAGCTCTGTATATATCTCATTTAATTTTCCATATAATTTAGATATTTTAAATAATACAGTTTAGAGTTGAAAAAAATTATTGAGAAATTTATACACATGAAAAGCTCAAAATAGCCAATCTTTTGTTTGTTTTACTAAGTTGTAATTTGCATACTATAACATTCATTTTTTATAAGCATGAGATTCAATGATTTTCTTAATAGATGCAAAAGTTGTGCCCTCATCCAAATTCCATTGCAGAACACATCTATTCCCCCAAATGTTCTTTCATACCCCGAAGATGCCCACAGTTCCAGCCAACTGCTGAACTGCTTTCTTTCTTTACGAAAGTGTAGCTTCTGAAAAAATCAGTCTAGTCATGTAACATGTAGTCTTATGTCTAGTTTCTTTCATTTACCCTACTTTGGGGATTTTTCTGTGTTGCTTAAAGTATCAGGAGAGGAACGACCTTTTTTTTTTTTTTTTTAGGACTCATTTACATCTTTATTTTCTCATACCAGAGAAAAGACGCAATATGTACCTATCTGTGACCTATTTATTTCACTTATGAGGATATCCTCAAGGTATGTCCATTTAAGTAGAAATGATTCAAACTTATCGTTTTCATGGCAGAGTAATACTCCATCCTGTAGAAGAACCACAGCTTTTTTATCCAGTATCCAGTTGATGGACACCTGGGTTGTTTCCAAGATGTAGCAATCACAAACTAGGCTGCTATAAACATGGGTGCACATATGTCACTGTGATATGAGTCTTTTAATTCTTGTGTGTATATACCTAGCAGGGCGATGGCTGGCTCAAATGGGACCTCCAGTCCTAGCTTTTTGAGGATTCTCCAAACTGATCTCCACAGGAGTTGTATGAGTCTATAGTCCCACCAACGGCGGAGAAGCGTTCCTTCTTCTCCGCATCCTCGCTAACATTTGCTGTTGGCTGAATCTGAAATGGCAGCCATTCTATGTGGAGTGAGATGAAATCTCAGTGTTGTTTTCATCTCTATCTCTCGAATGACTAATGATGTTGAGCATTTCTTCATATGCTTCTTAGCTGCTCTTACTTCTTCCTCTGAAAAATATCTGTTCATTTCAGATGCCCATTTTTGAATTGGGTCATTAATTGTGTCATTATTTATTTTTAATGTGTTAGGAAGTTTATTTTTATCATCAATGGTATTTAATTTATTAAGTAGTTTTTTGTGTTACTGAGATGATTATGTATCTTTCATCCCATAGTCTTTTAAAGTGACATTATATTTTGTTTTGGTTAGTAAATTAATCTCAGATTTCTAGGATAAATCCCCGTTGGATATAGTATATTCTTTTTTTTTTTTTTTTTTTTTTGGTTTTATTTCAATGTCAGTTATATATTGTGTTAGGTACTTTTCTTTCATTGCTGAAACAAAATACCTGACACCCAAAATTAGAGTTTGTAGAGGTTTCAATTCATAATTGCCTGGCTCCAAGGCATGGGGATGGCAGGCAGACATAGCAGAGGAGAATGTACATGGTGTGTACAACAACATAAGAATCTTCACAGGGTCTACACCGTTAATCTTAGTGCCCTTGGGCCTAACCCTGCCATGAATCAATCACACACTCTAGATTCAGCCATCTGAAAAGGATGAGGCTTGTGGGGGGGCATCTGAATACAAGCCATCATATATATCTTAAGGATTTGGATACCTTGATGGACTATGGGTACACATTTAATGCATATTTCTTTGGTTGATTGTGATATCAAGGAAATAACTACTTTATAGAATTATTTGTAAAATGCTCTTTCTTAAAACTTCTGAAAGTGTTTAAGATTGGTACTACTACTTTCTTTGCATATTTGATCAATCCCACTTCCCAGTACCACGTCTCTCTCAGTGTCTTCTCTGTTGCTTCAACAAAACACCTAAAGCTGCATTATTTTTAGAAAATGTATCAAGACTAAAGTGTTACCACAGCTTCCTTCCTGTGGTGTGGAGAATGAGACTGGGCAATGTCAGACTGCCCTTTCTCTCCTTACAGAGCCTCCAGTTCCACCATGAGCCCCACTTTTCTGACTTCATTAAACCTTCTTTACCTCCCAAAGGTCTCACCTCCAACTACAGTCAACATATGAGTATGGAGATTCTATCTACAAACTACAAACTTTTGAGAGAAGAAGTGAAACCACAGCAGTGACTTTTTAGTGCTCACTATATCTTTTATACGATCTTATTAAATCTTATAATTTTATTAAAATCAATGCCAGGTAAATACTGAGTTAATTCTGGAAATAGATAGCAACTTTCTCCAGTGTGAGTTCTTCATTTTCTTCTATTTTTGCTTTTGTATTATTATTCTCATATAAAATTTATTCATGAAGATAATAAGCTCAACAATATAGTATTATGATTTCTGGTTTTGCCCTATTTTCTTTAAAAGATGGAAGAAAACATATCCATATATGTATGTTTACCATTTCTAGCACATTTTTACTTTTTCTAGCATATTCTTATTGAAAATTTGAGCTACTATCAATGTTGTGTCCATTTATCATGAAAGAGTTCCTTTAATATCTTTTAAGGCATATCTCTCATCAATATAGTCCCTTAATATTTGTGTATCTCTTTATATCTTTACTGTTTCATTTTTGATAGGTGGTTTTATTAGATAAACATTCTGAGCTGACTGTTCTGTTTTTGTTGTCAGCACTATGGAAAAAGATATCTCACTCCCATCTGGATTTCTTTAGTTTTTGTGAGAAGTTAGCTATGAATCTTGTCATTCCTTGGATATGACTTAGCATTTTTCTCTTGCTGTTTTCAAGATTCCTCTTGGTCTTTATTTTATAGCGTTTAACTATGATATGTCTTGATGTATATCTATACATATCTTCCGTTGCCCTATTGAAAATGTTTTTAATTTATTGGCTATAAATTAATATTTACTGTCAAATTAAGGGAGTTTAAAATTACTATTTTTAAGTTTTATTATTCTGTAAATTTTACTATGCATGTTGGTATGGCTGATATTGCCTCATATATATTTAGGTTGTATTCCTTCATGAAAAAATGTTTTCTCTCTCTTTTCATATCAGATAAATTAATGATCTCCCTTTTAGTTTGTTGTTTTTGTCTTTTGCCATCTCAAGTATACCACTAAGCTAATCTATTTTCATTTTAAACTTCAAAGTACCCATTTGACTTCCTTTTTGTAGCTTATATGATATTCTTGAGATTTTTTTTTCTATGGCTGATCACAAACCACATGCATTTTTCTGATTCCTTAAATATGGCACATTTTAATTCTTTAAACATATTTATATTTGAAGCTTCTGTAACAGTCAACATCTTTACTCAGTCAGTGGCTGTTTGACTACCTTTTCCTTGCATATGGATCATATTTTTTGTTTCTCTATATTTCACATAATTTTTTGTTTAGAATTAAAACATTTGATAGTAGATTTTATGTACTCTAGGTTATCTATCTAGATTATTTTATCTGCTCTACCTGGTATCTTTGCTGTGATTTGTTGCTTCCTATTGTCATGTTTATTCTCTACTACACTTCTTGTTTCTATCCCCACATTCCTCTCCTCATTCCCAGGTTTGTTTTCCAACCTCACTTCGCATTGGTCTGTCTTGTATCTACTGTCTCCATTGTCATTCAGTGACAGGGTAGAGGCTGTATTTGAGCAGCACGATCCTATGGGGGCTCCAGTCAGAGATAAGGTCATTTTCAAGGTTTTTTTCACATTTGCCCCCACTAGACCATTACTGATCTCTTTGCATGGACTTATACCCTAGCAACTCACTAGTGGTGAACAAAGATTTATTGCACCTTTTCATTAAAAAAAAAAAATTCCTTGCAAAATGCATGCTCTTACCCCAAGAGGAACTGAAATCCAAGGCTTAATATTCAATACTCTCCAAAGGCATTACAAAATGAGTGTGTTATTTGTACTGATAGGACTGGTAGCTTGTGTAGTTCCTTGTTGCCCATCTGGACCACACTGGTTGTAGTGAGGGTCCTGCTTTCTGTGGCCAGCTCCATGCTAACTGAGCTGGGAGCTGAGGATGAGAACCAGCCGAGGCCAAAAAGAGTCTGCCTTACCAGAGTCTTACTTCATTCGGGCCAATTTTCCCAAAAAACATCCTTCATTAAAAAGAAAAATTCAGATTTTTATTTTTCCTCCCTTCCCTTGCTTCCATAGCTGCATTTGCCAATTTTGTGCAATAATGGTTTTATTTGTTGTTTGTTGGTTTGTTTGTGTTAAGGGAAGGGGAAATGGGGAAGGATTTTGCAGCTTCATTTTGTCACAATAACATACATTCTTTTTTAAGAAAATGGATACTGAGTGGTTACTTACTATTTGTATTTTACTATAAAGTTGTTACATTGAAAACAGAATGAGCCTGCAGAAGAAATAGCACACAAATTTACAAATAAACTACATAAAAGGACCATTCAAAGATGGAAAAAATGTGATAAAGGCTGACCACTTCTGCCCAGCTCAAGGATAGTTCTGGTATCATCTCTTCCCAAAGAAATGACAGAGGTTTTCTCTGACTGTTCCTTTTACAGAATTCTCTTTCCTTCTATCTTTACTTTCACAGGTCCAACGCAGCCATCTTGGTCCAAAGTTTCCCTACTCTTACTCTTTTGCCATTTTATCTTTTGTGTGAAGTACTCCTGATACATCTATTTTTCTTTCAACTTTCACATATTTCCTGTTATTGTTCCTAAAATAAGGTTCTAAGAACATTGAACTTCAAACTCAGAATTATGACCACAAAAATGCTTCAAAGATCCTTTCAACACAGTGGGTTGTCATTACAGCAAAGTGAGTTAGCCATTAAAAGAAACCTAGGAAAGTAGGTTGAGCATCACAGCCTTATGTGCAGTCAATAAACTGATCAAGTGAATTCAGATTTGGGAACTGTTTTGATGGTAGAAGAACTCCATTTATTTTACCCTATAAGTGAACTAATGATAGGAGGCATCAGCATAATAAATGTGAAATATAATTCGTGAGCTGTGTAACATAGCATATAGTTGGGTGAACAAGCTGTATGATTTCTATGGCTGAATGTTTATGTGTTTAGTTCCCTCTGCTGAGGAGTCTCAGCTGTTTGGTTCAATCTTACTGCCCTTCTATAATTAGGCTAAATATTGCTCCCCCTGAAGTTCAGGAAATACCATCAAGTACTGTCATGCTACATGATAGTATATATAGTATATATATATACTATACATATATATGTGTGTGTATATATATATGTATATATATGTGTATATATGTATATATATGTGTACACACACACACACACACACACATATATATACATATTTGAGGGAAGATATTCCAGTTTGTAACTAAAATATTGATCTTGTAATAGTCTAACATCTTTCTATCTTACAAGAGTATAAATTTCATACAAGGAGAGGCCATGTCTCATTTGAATTTTCATCACAACACAGGATTTTGAATAGATTTTCTATACAAATTCATTAACAGTACAGATACATAAACAGAATTCAGATACCACACTTTATAATGATGCAATTGTTTAATGTTCCCAAAACACTTCTGACATGAAATCTTACTTAAGTCATACAATTACTATATGCACACTTTCTTTAACAATGAACAATTTCTTTAAATTTATTAATGCATGCAAATTATATACATTAGAGGGATTCTGTGTAATATTTCACAGATGCAGAGAGTATACATTAATCATATTGACCAATGTTTCTTCCAAACCACACCCACCCTTTCTCACAAGTGCTTTCAATCCCTAGTTATCCTTAGTCAACTATTATGTTCATTTTTTTCAGACAAGCATAGTATAACTTATTATCTATTAAATTTATATGTTGAACAACAGTGAACATGGCATTTCAATATACTTGTTACCTCCACTATAATTCATGCTCATATTACAAATATTAACTCATATTTTTTGGACAAATTAATGGGTTTCACTGTGGTATTTCCATCTATGCTTTATTGTGCTTTAATCCTATCTGCCCTCTCCTTCCTGTTTGTCTTCCTTCTCCTGTCCCTCTGGTCCCTTCCCCCTACTGGCCCTTCTTTTGCTTTATACTTTCAAGTCATCTTTGTTTTATTTTGTTTCAGTGCTATTATAGACAATAGAGCAGCACATGAGACTTGTCATTCTTTGAGTCTCACTTATTTCTCGTAGTTTGAAGCTCATCCATTTTTAAAATTGATTTTATTGGTACATTTTATATAAAAGCTCACCTGTTATTCAAAATTTCCACTAATGAGAAAGTATATGCAATACCTGTTTTTCTGTGTTTGCTCACATCTCTTGACATAATGGCTTCCAGTTTATCCATTGTGTTGCAAATTATATAGGTTTCATTTTAATTTTTGTTTGTGATAGAATTATACATCACTGTGCACATATATACTGTTGTTTCAGCTGTGGTGACTAAGGCCAAAATAAGTGGCCATGTAAGTATCTCTGTGGTCTGCTGATTTTGTTTCCTTTAGGTGTACATCCAGGAGTAATAGAGCTGAATCATGCAGTAGTTTCCAATAGCAGTGTGTAAGAATCTCTCTTTTTCCACCTCTTCACCAGTATTTATTTCTTTTTTTATTCTCCCTTTTAACTGAGGTCATATGGTATCTCAACTTCGTTTTGAATTGCATTTCTTTTTTCTTTCTAAATTAATTGTATTGGTACACTTTAGATAGAATTGAATTGCTTTTCATGATGGCTAATGATATTGAGCATTCTATCCTATACTTATTGGTTTCTTCTTTTGAGAATTACCTATCCAGATCAATTTTCTACTTTAAAATTAGATTACTCACACTTTTTTCTTTTTGCAATTTCTATTTTATTAGTAAATATTGCAGTACAAAATGATTACGTTCATCATGTGGCATTAGCATTTTTACACTACATATCTTAATTCTTTTTATTTCTTGTTCTTCTTTTCTCCCTCTTCTTCTTCTTCTTGCTTTCTCCCTCTCTCTCTCCATCTCTTAGTCCCTTTCCCTTTTGCAAAATATATTATATTTATTAAGTTATTCTTAGTTCTTTATATATAAAGAACTGGAAACTATTCTGTCTCACCTTTCAGGTTGTCTCTTCATTTTCCTTGCTTCCAGAATATGTCTGATTTCATGTAATCCAATTTATCAATTTTTTTTCTTTTAATGCCCTAATGGGAAAATTGCACCCTGTACCAATGTTATGGAATACTTTTTGTTGGTAGTTTGAGAGTTATACTAAAATTATTTATCTATTTCAGTTGATTTTTGTACAGGGTGGGAATAACAGTGGTCAATTTTAGTCTGCATATAACAAGTTTTTCCAGAATCACTTGTTGGACAGGCTGTCCTTCTATAGTATGTGTTTGATTGCTATGTTTGTGGTTGATCTATTTGCAGTGGATGCCTGTGTTGATTTCTGGGCTCTCTATTTTGTTTCTTTGGTTTGTGTCTGTTTTTGTCAATACTGTCCTATTTTGGTACCCTGGTCTTAGTATATCTTCAAATCAGATATTCTTGATGGTTCTGGCTTTGTTCAAAATTGCCTTAGTAATTCAGGGTGGTTTTTACTTCCATGTGAATTTTACAATTTGTTTTCTAGTTTTGTGAAGAGTGCCATTGTTATTTTAATGGGCATTGCACTGAATCTGCAGGTCACTTTTGGTAAAGGAGACACCTTAACAATTTAATTTCTGCAATCCATGAACTTTCAATGTCTTGGCATTTCCAAGTCTAACCTTAATTTTCACTGAGTTTTATAAATTTTAATGTAGAGGTATTTCCCCTCCTTGGGTAAGCTTATTCCTAGTTATTTTAGTTTTGTATTTGGCTGTTATAAGAGGGCTGCTTTCATGATTTCTCTCTCAAGAAGTCCGTTATTGCTTTATAGAAGAGATACTGATTTTTGCAAATTGGTTTGCTAAAAATTTATTAGTTTTCAAATCTTCTCTTGCATCTAGGTATAGAATTCTATCACTTTCAAATGAGGGTATTTTAACTTTCTCTTTTCCTCTTAGAAACATTTCATTTCATTTTCTTGTTCTGGATAAAAAAAAAAAACTAGTACTGTACTATATTACAAAGAAAGTATCTAATCTTAGAGGAAATGCTTTCAGTTTTTCCCCATTCAGTATATTAGCTGTGGTTTGTATTTATCTTTTTTCTTTGTTTTTGGATATAGAACACCCATTTGCAACATTGGTCTGGAAGTTATGAATTCACTCAGTTTTTCTTATCCTGGAAGATCTTTATTTCTCCTTTCCTTCTGAAAGAACCTTGCTGGATCCAATATTCTTGACTGATAGTTACTTTAATTTAGAAATTGGAATATGCCATTGCATTCACCTTTGGTCTCCAGAGTTTCTTCAGAGAAAACTGTTAATCTAATGGAAATGCTCTTGAATAAGACTTACATTTTTCTTTTGCAGATTTAAAAACTCTAGGTCTCTTACTTCAGTTTTTTATGGTATACTACCATGGAGATCTTATCTGGTCACGTGCATTTTGGGTTCTACTAACTTGCTGTGCTTGAAATAAGATAAATGTACTTATTTTCATTTTATACTAGAAAAATTGTCTCTAGTAAAAACAGACTGACACAAACTGATGTTAGAATTCGAGAAACAATGTTTTGCTATTATTTATCATCCTCAATATTCTAATTTATTCTACTTTGAAGTCAATAGTCAGACCTCACTTTTTTTTTTTTTAATTTTTTTAGGTTTTTTGAGACAGGGTCTCGCTTCGTAGATCAGGCTGGCCCTGAGCTCAGCCTCAAACTCGCATCACAGCAATCCTCCTGCCTCTGCCTCCTGAGTGCTGGGATCACAGGCATGAGCCACCACGCCCGGCACTGTGGTATGTAGTACTGGTTGCTGCTGGGGTGAGTCTCCACGCCCAGTATTGTTATGTGGTTACCAGGGATCCAACCCGGGTCCTTGCTCTTGCAAGACAGACGCCGGAACCACTGAGCTAAATCACCGGGCCCCCAGACCTCACTTATTGAATGGAGTTAATTGAGCTATCAGAAAAGCAGTGTCTGAAACAATTGCCCTTCTTAAACTCACTAAATGAGAATCTGTATTTTTAAAAACATTTTTAAAATTCAAATCTTTACTGGTACATTATATATACACATCATCATCACATTCAACATTGAGAGTTTGTACCAATATATGACACAACTTAATTCTCATTTTTTACCATTCTCCTACCCACCCTAGAACTCTCTACCCCCTATATACATAAGCTTTATTTCAGTTTTTAAGATTACCATCACACTATTCTTCCACTCATTATTTACTCCTACACCCTTGGTAGTCTGGATTTTTAAAAGTTCCAAAGAAATGTGTATCCACATGCATTTTACAAGTATGTTTTGAGGCATATTGGTCTTCTGATGTGTGCGGTGAAAGATGTCTGTGTAATAGTGAGGGTGTGGAGCTCGACTTGAGCTATAATCCCACTTCAGGGAGGGCTGCTCAGCCCACAGAGGTGTGGTTCTACCATTGTCTCTCCCAGTCGATTAGGTTGGAAGCTGTGTAACTGGCACTCATAGAAGCACATGCAGCCCGCACAGATTTGAAAGCAAACTAGTCAGTCATTCCTACAGTCAAAGGAGAGAGATGAAGACAGACATGGGGTGCGTGTCCCTGGAGAACACGATTGCCTTTTGGCACAGATTTTAGAGCAACTCCTATTATTCTTTGGCACCACAAGGGGGTATAAATCCCTCATTTACCCTGAGATAGCAGCATCTGCGATGAATATGGACATTATACTTGTCTTGATAAGTAAAATGTGCTTTATGATTTAGGTGTTTGTATTAAGACTTGAAAGATTTCACTCTGAGGAAATGCAAGTTTTGTTCAGTGGAAGGTGTTCTCAGTTGAGATTAATTTCATGTTTTGTCTCATTGAAAGCAATGGCAGGAAACCAATGAAACTGCAATGTAATATGAAGCTTAATAATGTCAAAACCTTGCCCACTACCTGATGTTCCTTCTTCATCCTTCTCAACGAGAAGTTGCTAAGCTGTGCTTTGCTGAATTTGAAGTCATCGCATGACAGTTTAATCAACTCTTCCTTTTCTTTTGCCAAGACGCCATCTGGCAAAGTATCTTTTTCACTGAAAATGTGTCCCTAATCCAATTTTCATTTGTTACTCTGTCGGGAATGCATTCGTTCCATTGTGGGACTAACTCTGAACACTGTTCTTTTCTGCCATCTCTAAGGATGGATTTTTGTTTTATTTTCAATAGGTACATTTTCTTAAGGTTATGGATTGACAATGCCTTTTTGCTACTGCTGTGAGTTTTGCTGATGCTGTGTTCTTGTTCCTTTTGTTCTGTCACGAACATTTAAAGGTCGGCTTTCTGGTTCTAGTGTACTGGCATCTCTTTCTTTTATTATACTGTATGAACAAGTCAGTTACTTAACTCAGCTTTCCAGACACAATTCATCTAAAAGGAAATGAATAAAAATAAAAGAAACATGTGTCTCAGGATAGACTTTCAAAAGGAAAATCAAGTTTTCTTTGGAAATATTTATTTTGGAAAGTTACATGATAAATGTTTCTAGTTTTCTTTCCTTCTTTTTATTACATTGTCCAAAGAATATGATCACATCATGGTTGATTCTTTTCTTCAAATAGATTACACATATTTTCATCACTATCTTTGGTTATGACAGACATTGTTATGATATTCTAATTTAGGTGGTATGATGGAAATCAAATGAATTTAGTGAAATGTATAAAATTTCTGATCATTTATTTAAATAAGGGCAGCCAAGAAAATAATTCAGAGATAGTATTAAAAAATAAGAAAGGATGAAATAAGATATTTAGAATATTCTGACAGTTTTTAATGTGCTCTTAAAATAACTATGCCTAATGTTCTGTAAATGCACACCTGGCCTGAGATGTTCTCTCTTCTTTTGCCTAAAAACCTCTTGTCGCACATAGGGAAATGTGTCTTTACTGAAAAGCATTTGTTGAACCCTTGTTCTATCCCTGTCTATATCTCTATGGTCATGGGTACCACAGTTTTACTATTGTCTGCTCCTGTTGCCATGTCTGATTAAGATGTGAACTACTCTGGTGTAAAGTTTTTATCTCACTAGCTTTGTGGGTCAATTTTCTATGATTGTGGCTTTGATGTAATATACCATCAATGAATTCAAAGATGTATAGATTGATGACAGATAGATTTTGCTCAAAATAACCAAGCCCATAGTCATTTAGAGAGGAAAAGGAAAAATATTAGCACTCATCTCAGATATCAGAGATGTGCTGCTCTATGAAGAGCCTGAGATATCTGTGACACTTATTTGTAAATAAGTACCAATACCATAGATATAAGTTATCGTTTAGAGAAAAGCATGAAACAATTCAAAAGTGTCACTCTATATTTGGATTACTAGAGAGGCTGAACACGGATACACAAACTGGGTAAAACAATAAAATTTAGGTTTACAATGTTTTCAGTGGTTTCAGGGAGTCCAAAATGTCAGTCACATTAACATGGTAACCCAAAGTTGAAATAGAGACAAGATTTTGAAATTAAAGCAAACCACAGATTCCTTAGAGAGAATAATCAGCCAAATCTGTGGAAGAAACATTAGCCAGCTCATCTAAAACAAAGAGAAGAGGAAAAAGTGTGCTCATAGACACTATTTGATAAGAAATAATTCTATTACTGGTTTCCAGAGAAACTATTTTATCTGAAAATTATACATGAGTGTGGCTGACTTGAAACTAAGACAAAGAATTTAGTTGGGGAGGCAGAGGTCCTGTGGTGGTAAATTAACGCACACTCTTGGTTTCAGTGGCCTTATTCTTTTTTTTTTTTTTTTTTTAGGTTTTTTGAGACTGAGTCTCACTTTGTGGTTCAGGCTGGCCCTGAGCTCAGCCTCAAACTCACATCACAATCCTCCTGCCTCTGCCTCCCGAGTGCTGGGATTACAGGCGTGAGCCACCGTGCCCCACACTGTGGTATGTGGTACTGGTTGCTGCTGGGTGTGGGTCCCACACCCAGTATTGTTATGTGGTTACCGGGGAATCGAACCCGGGTCCTTGCGCTTGCAAGACAGGCGCTGGAATCACTGAGCTAACTCCCCGGCCCTCAGTGGCCTTATTCTTAAACATCTGTAGTATATACAAGAGAATCAGATACAAGAAATACACATTATATTTGTGAGGATCAAAATTTTATATCATTACAATGCTTAAATAATAATTAAAACAACCCATTAGTAAAAAAAAAAAAAAGTGATGTCATACAAAGAAGTTATCCATCAATCACTGGGAAATATCATAAGAAGGTAAACATTAAACCAGGTGTTGCAGTCCATGCCAGTAATGACAGCACTCAGGAAGCCGAGACAGGATAACACTGTTTGAAACTAGATTAGGCCACACAGCAAGTAGAAGGCTGGCCTGGATCATTTAGCAAGACCTTGCTCATAAAAACATCAACAACCACAATAGCAACAAAAGAAAACACCTTTCTGTGCAGAAAGTATTTATGGAGTAATGGACATTTGTGAAATATTTTATTACTACTGAATATAACACAGTTAACAAACTTTTGCCTAGCCATGGCACTTAAAAACTTGGAAGTCATCTTCAAAGATGATTTTCACCATGATCTCTTTCACCAAGCAACTTTCTAAATATTATCAGCACCATATTCAGAATATGTGCTTTCTTAGTCATCCATTTTTGATTGCTCTATTTTTCTTATTTTAAATTATTTTTATCAGCACATGTTTGAAATACATCATGTTGCATTCATCTTAGGGAGCAGGTATGTGTACTTACTGTGCCTTGATTATTTTTATTCTTATTCCTCTCCCTTCTTCTCACTCTTCTTTTCTCTCTTCTCTTCCTCATTGCTGTTTTCTATTCTTTTAATTTTAATTTTATACATGTTCACAGTGGATTCAGTTAATAATCATCTTAGAGGGTGGTTACATGTACATTCCACAGCTTGTTTCTTTGAAAAAAAAATCTCCTTTCCTTTCTCTCCCCTCCCTCCCTCATCCTTTAGTTCCTCTATCTCATTTTTTACTCTTCTTGACACTAATCTTAGCTCATGTTATAGCCTACAATGCGTACATGCATTGAAGTCATTAGCTCATGTGTGGGACACACACAAATCACACAAATTCCATCCATTGCAGATTGTCATGTTCCTGACACGTCTTAAATTCTTTTACATCCTCTTCCCCTCCTCCACACCATTAGTAAGATACATAGGGAGAATTTTATTTGGTAGGAATTAAAAAGTACACTTTCAAAGAAATGGAGGGAAGGCCAGAGAGAGGGAGGAGGAGGGAAAAGAAAATGAAGGAAGGGGAAGAGAGACTTAATTTCTAGAACAAGAAATATTTATGCTTCATTTGAAAGCATGGAAACCCCAGGCAAACAGATCCCCCAAAAGCTAGTGGCCCACATTATGGATATGAGTCCATTTTTTAAAAAGAGATAATTAAAGCATTTTTTGGTCTCTCAACCTGTTCCATTATCTTAGCACCAAGTTTCTGCTCTTTACTCTTTGAACTAAGCCACTTTATGGACTTTATTCTTGAAAAGTTAGGGATATTTTGGGTCTGAAAGAGAACAAACCTGGATTTTACAAAGGGAATTCTGGCTAATATGGATCCTCAAGGGTAACTGAGTTCCAAACATTCCAGTTTTTTACAAGTACAGTTGTTAGGACTTTCTGGTTTCTTTTCTACATCATTTTATTTCTTTGCTTTGAGCCTCCATTGTCTATACTGTACCATAATCATTTTTTAAAGTATTATCCAGAAATCAATCCATGCCTTGCATCTGCTTAGAAAATATTTAAGGAAATAATGAGATTTGATAATAATCTCATTCTATTATCCTTGACTGCTACACAAACTGCTATGAGATGGGCAAACCATAAATTATGATTTATTTCTCAACATTCTGTAGAGCAAGATATTCAACATTGAAACCCTGGAATATTTGGCCTCTGGCGAAATCTCCCTGTTTCATTTACTGCCTGCCGTGAGTGTGTCTCCAGGTGGTAAAGGATGAAGAGATCTTCCTCAGCCTCTTCTGTAAGGAAGATCCTTGCTTTCTCATTCTTAAAATGTGCATACAGTTATGTCCTTCCAAACCTTGGTCATGTGATCTGGCTTCTTTAGTAGTGCACTTGAAGAGTCTTATAAAGACCTCCTCCTACTGCTCTCACCTTTCAAATTAGGACTTGAATGTTTTGATTTGACAGTGGGTGGCATACGACTTTAGACTCCAGTAAACTCCACCCTTGGGCATGTTCAGTGAATGTAGAGGGTGAGGATGAAGGAAATGACCTGTCCCTCTATGAATGAGCTCTTCCAGAGACCGTGTGCCATGAGGACAGAAAGTACTAGCTCCTCAGTGCCATCATCATGGACTGGCTAAGGTAGACAAAGAAGCCTCGAGGGTGCGTTCACATGCACCCCTTCTCCTAGTGCCAAATAAATGGGGCTTACTCCGTGCTACCAAATAGACCCTCACTTGATTGTGACTCCTACTTATCACTGAAGGGAGAGCAGCAGGGCAGGAGAGGTGACTCAGGAGAAAGGAAGGCAGGGATCTACAAAAGTTTTCTGTTCGACAGTACAACAGTGTCTAACCTCAAATTGACTGAGAATTTGTTTCCAGTTGTTCCTGTTGTGCTGTTATTGGTTGGCAGGTGTTCAATACCCTCTCTCTCATTGTTGAGGTTTGTATACAACTGTATGCCCCATGGGCTTGGTCACGTGACTCTCTCTGGCCAGGGAGATATGAATGAATGAAAAAAGACTTTAAATTTGCCCAAAAGTTTGGCTCGTTTGATGACATTTGTGCCATTTCCACAGGAAGAATGTGTCCTGGCTGCCACTAGAAAAAGGTTTCTGGGGGAAATAGAGAGCGGCATCATTCTAGCCAACAGTTTTGAGATAGGCTTGGGTGCTGCCAAGCCTGACATAGTGCCACCAAGCCCAGCCAAGGATAGTTCTGCTCAACCTGTATGCCTGGACTAATTTGTCATTCTTTTAAGCTGCTGAATTTTTGAAATTTTCCTTCTGTTGTGAAAACTAAAACATATGCTTAATAAGGTGACTTGTAATCTTTGCACGTGTTACACGTTAATCATTAATTCACCTGCCAGACTGAAAAGTAATTTGTTTTCATTTTCTACTTTTGCAACATCATTAAAACACATAGTATTTGGAAGGAAGTTTGAAATAGTAGCAGGGGATAGCATGAGCCTAGGGACAGAGTGAATGCAATAATTCAAGTCTGAAGAAATCTATGCATAGAATGTTAGTGTAAATCCTCTTTGACGTTCAGTTATAAAACAAACCTATTTGACTTCACCGGAGATTTTGCTCTGCTGCCACAAAATTCACTGGTGAAATTTAGCAGATACACATGAACTATTCCCAGTTTTCATACACATGTGACTAAGGATTGTAAAAGGTGATACAAAGTACACAGAGTCTTAATCAGTTAGTTAATATCCCGTAGTTCATTGGTTAATAATTTATCAGTTGAAATATTGCTCAGTTTTGATTTTTTTCTATAAACATGTAAATAGGTGCTAATATTTCATAAAGTATATTATGTTAGGAAGCTTCTATGAATGTCCAATTGAGAAGAGTTACTATGAGAAATTGGAATCTGAAAGATGTAGGTATGTGTAATTTACACAGGCTTTGTAACTGTGCAGAAGGAAAAAAGCAAATCAGACCCTAACTGGAGGGGCTAAACATCAGTGAGGAAAGAATTCAAATGTCTTTACCCAAAACTGGGCAGTGCCAGTGAATTAATTTATGAAGAAATATTTTCAGATATGCAAGTCAAAGGTAATAAAAACTTTTGCTGAGGTTCTTATTATTTATTTAAATGGGTTTGATTATTTTAATTAGGAATGAGTATTTCTAACTATTCACAATGAATTGGGCATGCATATACACAATCATTACCCCTCTACCCCAATTCTAATCTGATATATGCAACAATAATAGTAATCTAAATAAGAATAGGAAAAGAGAATGAGGAAGAAAGAAAAGTCACCCCTTTCTTAATTTCTTATTGGCCAAGCATCTTTTTTTTTTTTGCATAAAGAATAGATAGCTACATAGATACATAGATAGATTTACTATAATTTAGAAACTATCATTTTTCTATTATCCTTGGTAATTTGTCTATATTAGGAAATAAATGAGGACCAGAAAAGGTTAATGATTGGCCATTCAGGTGACAAGATTAGAAAAATATTGGCATTGATACTTAAATTTCACAGTAGTGCAGATATGATTTTTTCCTGGCTGGAATCCAGTCATAAGTGTTATGAAGGAAAGTCATGGTTTCTGGCCAAAGAGGTAACTGAAATTGTGTATATCTACCTATCCAGCTACTTGTTAGAAGTGTGGGAATAACTCAAGGAAAAAATATCTTCTAACTGGAATTTTAACCCAAATAAATTTGAGTTTGAATCATTGCACATAGATTCATTCCCTGCATATTTCAATCCATGAGTTGTGAGAAGTCAGAATTCCACAGAAAGCAATAGTTTGCACATTCAGCAGTTTTTAAAAAGAAGAACTGTACAATGCTGGATAGAAACTGAAGAGCTCAGTCTTACAATAAATCACTGTCTTATAACTATTCTTAATATATATTTATATATGTTTTTCCTTAGCCTTCAGATATTATATGAATTCTGCACTTGAGTGTTCTAGAAATTGTTAACATTTAAAAAAAAGTTGGAGATATATCCTAATGTTCAATTAGAAGATTGTAAATGCATTTTTTCCCTTTTTGCTCTGAGAATCTAGACTATTTTTGTTTTCTGCCTCGTGTTCTCCCCACACAAGAATTGCTGCTTTAATTAGCCATAATTACTAGTAGGATTCTGTGAATGCTATAACTATAAAGGCATAAAGAACCTTTCATGCCTGTGTAACTTTATTTACAAACGAGATTAAAGCATCCAATGTTACACAATTAATTATTGCCAGAGAAAGAAAGGCCCTGCCATGACAATCTAGCCTCCACTGTCACGTGACTTCTACTACACTGGTAGAATTTATACCACGAGAGAAGGGTGGCTATCGTGGTGAGCTTTTTGGAGAATGATCAGTATTTATTCTACATTTTCTCTCTTGGTTGGTGGCTAATCAGAGTGATTTCCTTTGCCTTATTTTTTCCCAGGTGTTACAAGTCCACAGAAGAGAATGAGAGCATCAAGAACTAAATTTAAACTATCCAGGGAGTTAGCTCAGTGGTTCCGGTACCTATCTTGCAAGCTCAAGGGCCCAGGTTCCATCCCCCAGGAACCACATACAATACAGGGTGTGGAGACTCATGCCCAGCAGCAATCAGCACCACATATCTCAGTGCCGGGCGTGGTGGCTCATGCTTGTAATCCCAGCACTCGGGAGGCAAAGGCAGGAGGATTGCTGTGATGTGAGTTTTGAGGCTGAGCTCAGGGCCAGCCTGAACTACAAAGTGAGACCCTGTCTCAAAACAAAACAAAAACAAAAACAAAAAATCCAGGGGGGACAGAATTTCTTATATAAATAAGAAACATATTAATAGAAAATATGTACCCAGTTCCCTGCCCTAATGCATATGCCTTATAATCAGAAGCAGAAACCGTCACCATGCCAATACATCCATAATTTAACAGAGCTCCTGGTGGAAATGAGCCTATTGTTTGACAAATGGGGTCATTTAAGAAGGATAAGAAAGAAGTTTCCTCAAGGTATGTTTGATAGTCTGTGAAAATTAAATTCAAGTTGTAGATGTAGGAAATGATGAATCAGAACAATATTTTTGTGAATGCTGGGATAACCAGGCCTGATTTTCTCATGAGATATCTTATGGAAATAGTGTTAATCAGGAAAGAAATGGTGATTAGTATGATTATCAGACAAATAAAAGCACTTCTGTAGTTTCAAATGCTGGTGATAAGGCCAAGAACTTTCTTAGCTGCAGATTTTCTTCTTGCAGTTCTTCTTAATCAGACTCAACAGTCCCTCTGGAGTTTATCCATGTAGCTTTATTTATAGGCAAACAATGGGAAAGACTGAAGTGTCTCATTAAAAATGAATAAATTAGGATCCTGGTTGTAAAAAAGAAATCTGATTATTTTGGTATGATGGCTGTGTCTGGATGCTCCCCCCCACCCCAACCTCAAGTAGTTGTAGGTGGAGCTTCTCAGAGGTGACCGGATCTGACTGGATCTGGAGTGTGTGATGCTAGGATCAAGGGTGTGTAGGTACTAAATTAGTCCACTGATTGCTTTGCCATAGTTTTGGGAGTGGAAAATGGGAAGCACACCCTGGGTCTAAGTGCCACCCTTCCAAGGGCAGGCAGCCTGGATAAAAAATAAGGTCGGACAGAGGGTTGTTGCCTTGGCTTTGGTCACTGGCTGCTGCTGCTTTTGCTCCTTTACGCCTGCCATGACTATTTCTCTTCTGTGGTGTCCCTCAGCCATGCCACCTACCGTGGAGCCAGCCAAAGACAAACTGAAACCTTTACAAACTGTGAGACAAAATAAACTTTTCCTCTCTTAACTTTGAGTGTCAGCTAGATGTCTCAGTGAGGAATTGTAACTAAGACATTTGATTAAAGGGAATTAGACTAGGAGTGATTGATGCACTCCATATTTTGAAAAAAAAGGTTGAAGATGCCTTAAATTTGACTTTTAGCTCTCAAATAACAAGAAATTATCTGAGGTTTTGAAGGACTCTTTCTTCTAAGTCTATTGGTAGTCACTCTGTAGACCTCAATACATGATATGGTACTGATATTGTCCAGTAACAAAGAGAAAAAGAAATTTATACATTTTCACCTTCAAAGTTTATTCACTCAACAAAAAGCATTGCATCCCTAGTATTGTCAAATATATAATTTTAATATACATTTGAACACTGTTAAGGTGCTTTATATTCTGGCAATATTTTAAATTATTTGCATTCTTCATAACACATTGATGTAGCAATTCATTTTATGTGATTCATTGAAGTTACACATATATCTGAATGGCCTTCTGCATAAAAGGAATAAATCTTTGTGGCATGTAATAATTTTAATATCAGAATGCTCTTGTTTTCTTCTATCCTATATTTACATTTGTATTTGGACTTTTTGATAGATTATTTTACTGATGTGCTTGTGGCTTGAAGTGCTATATACTTTGCTAAATTGAAATATGAGACAGTGTTCATTAAAATACTTTTGTGTGTGTGTGAAACAAATGGAATATTTTTAAAGGTTGACTTCTATGATGTAATTGAGGAAATGAAGATCCCAATGCAGTTAGGACTTCAGGAGGATCAAATAGGTGAATCACAAGTTTGAACCTAGCTTGGACAACTTAGTGAGACCCAATCTCACAAAATGCAAAGTAGGCTGAATGTGTAGCTTAGTGTAAAGGCCCCAGATTTAGTCTTCAGGCATGCATTTACACACATACACATATACACAGTAATCAATATCGAACTTATGTCCATAGTTTACATTATAATGATTATAATATTCTAAGTAGACCATTGATCTTTTGCCTTCAAGTAAACTTCATTTTTAGGGATTAAAAGGATGAACCTGACAAACCCAATATGTACCATTCTCTGGCTTCTAGTTCTTTGACATCATTTACTCTTTAAAATAAGGATTATAGACTTATGGAAAGAGATTGAAGAGGAAAATGGAACGACATACTCATCAGTCTTCAAAACACTACACAACTAGTGTTTAGTAAAAATAGAATTAAAGTTGTGCACCGAGTTCTGTTTGAATAGCACCCAGCTATTTAATAAGAAGAACTTCAGTTGAAACTAAGTTACACATTAAACATGTAATTAGCTCAGCTCTAGTTTGCTTTCTTCAATAATATTAATTTTATGAAGATGTTCTTTCTTTCTTACAGAACACGTTTAGAAATTTTTCAAACCAAAAAAAAAAAAAAAAAAAAAAAAAAAAAAAAAAAAAAAAAAAAAAAAAAAAAAAAAAAAAAAAAAAAAAAAAAAAAAAAAAAAAAAAAAAAAAAAAAGCATTAATCCTTAACCATAGGTGCATCTGTAGGAGGAGAACTGATAACCACTGAGAAATTGTCCCTACTAACTCAGGCCTCAAATACTTACTTTTGAACCCAATAAACCACATAAATTATATAAAATTCAAGCCTAATTTTCATTTATTGTACAGAAATAAAATCTCTTACATATTTGACTGAAGTAAAATATATGTAGCTTTCAATAGCATTCATTTTTATAATTCATTAATTTAATGTTATTATATTCACTAATTCAACCCTAAACCTAATAGCTCCTTACTCAGTACAACATCTGTGACTTCTGAGTGCAGCCTTTGATGCAGGATGGAGTCCAGATTCCCCAGCCTCGCCCCCCAGTTCTGTGCCCCACTTCCTGCCTTGAATGTACAGAAGAAACGAGAAGCTTTGTCTCTGCACTTCAGAACACCTGGGTTTGTGTCTTGTTTCCTTCCACACTTTTATTTCTATGAAAATCGGGAAACTGTCTTTATTTTCAGTTCAACATCTGTTTTCTCTTCTTTTAAATGAAGACTATGATCGGACCACAATTCATAGACACCTTTAGGGTAATAATGATACAAAGTACACCCTGTTTTAAAAGATATAGACTAACATTATTTATTGTTTGTATTTGTCATTTAAGAAGTGAGGATGCTCCATGGATGAACTAAACCAAATCAATTAAAGCAATAATTAGAAGTGAAATGGGTGCAGATAATGATAAAATTCCATCAGACCTCTGGGGGACATTGGTTACCATAAGTGGGCATTAATTTGACTTTGTTTATTGTTTACTAAAAGAATGTTTCCATTTAGAAAAGAACTTGTGAATAAACTATAGATGGCTGCTGAATGGATTTGTATTCAATTTTTATTCAGGGGATATTTTCATAAAAATCATAACTAGATTGTAGGTAAAAATTGCACTGTAGAATAGCTTTTGGCTAAAATAGTTTTTAAAATGTTAACGGTTTTACAATATTATGTGGTAACAGATAATTTCTGAGATATAATCACTCTGTGGTATAGAAAGCTTTCACGCTCCTTATCAGGACATGAATCCTGGAGATGACATTTCAGTGTTCACACCTGTAGGAGAGGTTAGGGAACCGATGTGTTTATTTTTTACTTTTGTATAATGTAACATAGAATGTCATTTTTAATGAACAGTGGACAGGTATTACAGTTCTACTTTTTATAAAACAGAAGTTGCCTATAGTATTCTAGAAACAAAATAAATGATGTTAATTTTAATTTTAATTTTTTACTGAATGGAAACCATTTTAGAAATGGTTGCTTTGGAGCAGTAGACTGGCTGTTTATCATTCACCTTCTGGTGTTGTATTCAATGTCTTTAAACTTATTAATTGTATTACAAATTAATAGTTAAAGTGTTTTAAATACATTTATTTTACAATACTTAAAATATTATTTTTTAAAGGAATGGTTTACTCAGCACAGTATATTGTCATTTTTTTTTTTGGTTGATGCTGAATTTTATTTACATATTCCTGATTTCTTCAGATTATTCTCTTTAAATTTAGTGAAAATGCTTTGAAAGTTAAATAGAGAGCACTGTGCTTGCCTCATAGAATCTGTCTTTACCTCACTTTTTAGCCCTTTACTGTGTTGTTTTCTGCTTTGTTGTCCATTTCAAACAGCTAATTAATGTCATTGAAAACAATAATGGTGATTGTCAAAGTATTATTATTTTTGACCTTCCTTTAAGTCCTCTGTCTCACTTAACAAAATATAACTGATTATCCTGTTTTTTCATTTCATATCTCCAAATATCAAATAGACTTCTGGCCTGGAAATTTACAAAAATATCCATTGAATGAATGAGTAGGAAACACAGCAATATTTATTTAAACTAGACAACATTTTATATTTTTTCAATTACTACAGGAGTACCTGAGACACTGGCTAAGTGATCTGCAGAGGATCTCTTCAAAAGTTCAGAGTTTTTCCACGACTTACACTGTTCCTCGTAATGGTATTCCTGACTCTGCTTCTTTCTGTGGTTCCTTGTCTCCTTCAATTCACTCACCTCTTTGCTTCTCCACAAAGAAGCTTCCCTTCGAAGAGCTCTGCTGCCTTTCTTCCTGGAGTTCTCCCAAGTCCAGGCATGATGTGCTTTGGTGTGTTTCCGGAAGTCTGCCTGAATGCCTTGTTTAAAGCAGCACTTCTTTTTCTTTCCTTTCTGTTGTTTTCCTTGTTGTTCTTTATGACCTTTATCACTACTTAAAATTTGCCTATTCATTTGTCTGTGTTTTTATTTCCTTGTTCAAAGGGGTGTGACGAGCAAGTGGTATAAACATAGATATTTTGCATTTCATCGTATCTACACAATTCAGATAGGTGTCGGGTGGATATCAGCTACATATTATTTTTATTAAATATTTATCTGTTGTAATATGTTTTATCAATATGGTAAAATTCAGCAGAATGTAAAATCCACAGATCTCCTGACTGTATGATGTCATTTTGAGTGAATGACATTTTACAAAAATTAATGTCATTATAATTACTTACTTCAATGACTGTCATTCAAAAGGTAAAGGTGCCTTCATAATTTTGTTATTATTGAAATGAGTTATAAAATAAAACCCCAAGACTTTACAAAAGGTTAAAAGACTCTTAGATTTTAGAAGATTCCTCCTAAATGAGTTTACCCTTCTTTTTATTATGTGCATAAGATGTATGTGTATATTATTTTTCTATTTTCACTGTTAAAGTTTACTGTCAAATTTAATAATGTATCAACTTCTTATCTTCAAAGGCATTCCTGTTTTCATTCTTATCCTGTATCCATGTTTTTCTTTTTTCCAGAGTTGTGTTTTACTTCTACAGGCAATTTAAAAATAGTTGCAAATCTTACACAACTTTTATGTAAATTTTCATGCTTCTATAAGATTAAGCAATGCCTGTCTTGACCACGTGTCTCTGCGTCTGAATATACATGACATATGAGTTAATAAAAAGCTGATGAGTAATTTTTTAGACTCTACAATATATTTAACTTGATGGATGCCCCTAAACCTGCCTATGAATCAGATGGCAGCATAATCTTAATATTGGCAAGAGTGAAAAGCAAAGTTATGGTTTTATGCTAATAGTGTGTATTTGATGGCTGCTCAAGGAAATAACTATAGTAAGATTAATCTGGAGAGCAGAAGCCAGTCCCTTCCAATGAGTGATTCCAAACATAAAAATCCTTCCTTTTTATTAGCAAAGAATATAGAATCTTTCAAAAATGAGGTGAATTTTTTAAAAAGTTTTATAAAAATAGTAACAGCACAGAAATGTGGAAGTTTGTGTTCATTAGGAAAAAAAATGTTATTCCTTGTAGAATATAGTAAAATCACCTCAAAGTGGGTAGCAATCTAGATTACTTAGTTTAATATATAATCCTTTTTCTCTAATTAGCAATATTGAATCACATATTTTACCTTCACCAAAATGTGACACCATGGACAAAAGCTATTGTATATATAAAGTTAGTTTTATATATCACATTATACAAACACTTCTAAAAGAAGTAAGAAACTGGAGATGAAATTTCTAAATCGAAGAGTAAGTCCTTAATAGTCTTTACAAAGACAAGATACAATAATATTTACAAATGACTTAAGAGCTAAGTAAAATAGATAATACATTTCTACTGAACACTGGGTGGTAAGCAAAAGTTCCAACTTTTTTTTTTTATAGTGAGCAATAAACATAACACATCCAAGATTGGGCCAGGGGTTTAGCTCAGTGATTCTGGCGCCTGTTTTGCAAGTGCATGGGCCTGGGTTCAATCCCCCAGTAACCCTGCAAGAGGATTGCTGTGATGTGAGTTGGAGGCTGAGCTCAGGGCCAGCCTAAACTACAAAGCGAGACTCTGTCAAAAAAAAAAATAATAATGAATAAATAAATAAAAGACATCCAAGGTTTAACTTCATTCTTTTCAATTAAAAAGATCTGTGGGGATTCTTTACTTAAAGTCTATTAGCTTTAATTGTCTAAGAAAACTACTGAAGTAGAATAGTTTAAACTATACATTTGCACATCACATACTCTTAATATTTTGGGGGTCCTCCACTGTCAAGAGTCAAAGTCATTGCAAAACTCTGCTCTTCATGAACTAGTAGGGTGATATTTGTTAGATAGTAGTAATTATGCAATATATAGTCAGATACATTTAAAATATTTTGCTAGGTAAAATATTTTGATAAAGCAATCTTCAAATGGAGCCATTAAAGTTTTATTAAAACATACCACAGAGGGCCGCGGATTTAACTCAGTGGTTCTGGCACCTGTCTTGCAAGTACAAGGGCCTGGGTTGGATCCCTGGTAACCATATAGCATGCTGCGTGTGGAGACTCATGCCCAGGAGCAATAAGTACCACATACCACAGTGCCGGGCATGGTGGCTCATGCCTGTAATCCCAGCTCTCAGGAGGCAGAGGCAGGGGGATTTCTGGGATGTGAGTTTGAAGATGAGCTCAGGGCCAGCCTGAACTACAAAGCGAGATATTGTCTCAAAAAAAAAAGAAAAACAAAACAAAACAAAAAAAAAACCCCACCACAACCACAACAAAATAATACCACAGACTATATCACTGTAGATAGTTTTAATGGATTAATCATTAATATAATTTGGGGGTTGAAAAATCACTATGATCACATGCATGCAATTCAAGGAATTTGACAATAATTGAAAGGCCATTTTATATTAACATGTGTTCTATTTTCAATTGTTTGTCTTTGGGAAAAAAACATTCTCAGCACTTATATTTGCAGATATAAAACACAATGTTTAAATTTTAGACATAAAGGCATAACTGCCCATGAAATCCCAAATTTACTTCCGCTACTAGCAAACAAAAGCTGGTGCATATTCAAGCAGGTGGCTATTGTTTTTCACTTCTGGATACAGATTTTCTATATCATTCAGCATTTTCCTTGCAGGAGGCAATATCCAATACTCACAAACTAAAGAAACAGGTTTGGTTTGGCTGTTGGTTCCAGCCCATGACTGCTTAGCTCAAAGACAAAGATAGCATGGGGAGGGCATGGCAGAGGAAAACTAGTTTGTGGAGGCTAAAAACCAGAATCATGGCAGAGTGCCAACGAGGAGGTAGTGAGGGACCACACATAGGCCTCAAGATCATGTCTCCAGAGACTCCCCCTACACGTAGCACTGTGCTCTGCCAATCCCTGGCAGATTCCAAAGCCAGTCAAGCTGAGACTCCACCAAACTGCCTCAGTAACATTCAGATGCATTTCTTTGTTTCTGAAAAAATGTCATTTCATTTTCTTTATAAAATTTGGAATCATGGGTTTATTTTTATTTTAAATTATTAGCATGTTAGTACAATATTTTAAGTGCATAACTTTATAGGTAAACAAGACCAAAATATATTTCACTATTTTGAGGTAAATAATGCTATTCTGATTCTCATATATTAAAAATATTGCTTACCTCTCAGATTTTTGTCTTAGCACATAATAGAAATAGTGTTCTGGGATCAAGAAGTTTGTATAGATTACTAAGATTGCAAGGTTAAAAAGTACACATCTTAGCACATTCTCAGTATCATTTAGTGTGATTTAAAAGTACTTTTTACTCTGATAGGTGAGAAGTTTTAATTAGTCTTTATTTGCTTATCTAGAAGTTGAAAAGTTTCTCATTTTGCCATGTGAAATTTTTATTTCATAAATTATTGAGGAACATAACCTGATATTAAATGGGCTCTCCTCTTTATCCTTTTTCATGATATCTCTAGTAATCAAAGGTATTAAACTGTCTCTTTATGATCATCCTAATGAACTAGATTTAAGGTTGGCCATTTTAGAATACACTCAAAGGAACTGCTCCTTTCGATGACCTTGCTTCAATGAGACTTTGCTTCCATTGCATGGTAAAGGACTACAATTCCCTTGAGGACTATAGATTTTAGGGGCCAGTTTAAAAGACAGGAATTTTCATTTGCCTTGAAAAATAACATACTTCTGTCTCTCTTACCGCTCTCTACCAGATGCTTTTCATGTACCTCTAACTGTACTGTTTAAAAATATAGAATAAACCATATGTAGAACCAGAAGGACGTATGTTTTTTATATTTTAAAACACTGAAGAAGTACAAATAGAGAGCTTGTCATTTTTCTAAGTACAAAGGACCATATTGGTCTGGGACATTTATCATCCATAAACTACGCATGAAACATTTCAAAATGCATTTGCAGTGAAAGCCAAAAGCCTTCACACCTAAGGGCTGCTGATGTGTTATTATTTGTGGCTGGATTATTTTTAGTTCTACTAGCTGAGATGCAGCATTTCCACACTATTTGCATTTCCATTCCCCTTTTTTGTAATAATTAGCAATTCAGTTTCACAGTCAGCAGTACAACCAATTTAATGGCATCAACATTAATTTACAGCCAAAGTTAGGCTATTATTTAGGATGAAACATTATTGTAAACTCCACTTAGCAAAAAAAAAAAAGTTACTTTAAAAATAATTTTAGCAAAATTTTGACTACAATAGTTGAGGTTTTTGTTCAAAATTTGAGTTAGAATTGTTGATGTTGATGTTATCCTTCTGAAATTTACATCATTTTGCTAAATCAACATGGAGCACTTTTTATGTACACAGTAAGTTCTCTTAAGTTTGATGAAGAGTAACTCAATTTTGGACTAAAGTTTTGAGGCAAGAAGAAACTTCTAGTAGAGAAAACACTTTAAGTACTGTGATTTTTCTAAACCATTCTGATAAACAAAGGTGCTAGGCAAAATGGAATTGCAAAGAGAAGTTAAATATACCAGGCAGGCCAAAGAATTTTACTGACAATAACCTAGGAAAGTGACAATGTGAGAAGTGAGGTCAAACACCTGAAAAATAAAAATAAGTGACTTAGGTGCTTGCAAGTATCCAAGAAAAAAAATTCTGAAAGACATTTTCACTGTGAAATACCTTCTTCTATAAATATATACACATATATTCTCAAGGGTACAGTGTGGAACTTGAGCATATTTCTGACTATGTGTCCAACAACAAAATCAAACTCGTACTGACCCAGTGAGCCCAATTTGTTGGCCTGATCATCTGAGTTCATGAGCAAATGGGATAACTGATGAGCCCCTGTCTTTTCTGACTCTGCCAATGAGTTAAAACATTTCAGTGAAGTTACTGTTTTACTTCACATTTGTGTGTTGTGTGATTAGGTTTATTATTCACAAAATAAAATCATTTGCAGGATAAGTAGATATAGCTGTGTAAAAAATTTCAAGATAGGCATATAAAACAACCCATATGTGTTTCAAGGCTTTATTTTATTCTCTTCCACTGGTGCCTTTTTTCCCTGAGGCATTAGATAATGAGTGGAGATATTTCTGTTTGTCACACGAGGGGAATACTACAGGATGCAGGATGCATGGAACACTCTGTGTGATCTGAGTCAGCAAACATTTTCCTCTGCCATAAGACCAGCTGTTCATTTAAATCAAACTCATTGAGGTAGGACCATATCCTTCCATAGTGGATTGAAGCTAGGCTCTATTTCCTCCTGTGCTCACATTTCAAATAGATACTTTTGCAGGTTGTTGAGAAAAAAAATAAAAACATCATCTACTTTGTAAAACCAACAACATATTGAAAAAGGCTTACATATATTTTGAAAATATACACAGAGAATTCACAGTTTAAGTGTTCTAAAATAAACCATCCAAAAAAAAATGAGATGAGGGTCTTATCCTCAGAAAGAAACATGTTTGAAGCTCTAGGAAACATTAAGGCTATCAGCTATTGCTTTAGAAGGGCTACCTAGTTTTCACATATACATGATAAACTCTGAAAATAGCTTTTAAAAATTACAGCGATAGTTGATTTTATTTTGCACTCCATATGTAGAGGTCAGCAAACTGATATTGAATAAGCTTAATTAATGTAAATAATACATAATTCTTCACATTGGGAACTTGATTGGAAAAAGCAGGATTTACAGGTTAAGTATTAAGCTATAATAATATCTAATTGAGTTCTTTAATTCAACAGTTATAGTGAAAAGAAAATAGTTAAGTATAACTGATGATATGCTATTGCATCAAACTGTATATTAACAATAAAATATTTTTAAAAAATCATTTAATGACAATCTCTTGGAAGAAAATGTTTATGTGTCTTTAGTTGTAGTCTAGAGATTATATTTTACTTATATTCTTCTATCTCCTTTATTCTCACTCAATATTTGTTGAATTAATTTTTATAGGACTTTTTTTTTTTTTTTTTTTTTTTTTTTAGGTTTTTTGAGACAGGGTCTCGCTTTGTGGTTCAGGCTGGCCCTGAGCTCAGCCTCAAACTCACATCACAATCCTCCTGCCTCTGCCTCCCGAGTTCTGGGATTACAGGAGTGAGCCACCACGCCCAGCGCTGTGGTATGTGGTACTGGTTGCTGCTGGGTGTGGGTCTCCACACCCAGTATTGTTATGTGGTTACCGGGGAATCGAACCCGGGTCCTTGCGCTTGCAAGACAGGCGCCGGAACCACTGAGCTAACTCCCCGGCCCCTATAGGACTTTTTAAAAGCATAATTTTGGGGGGATTTTCCTACATGCTGAAATATTTACCTCAAAATGAAAGTAATAACGTCATGACTTAATAATGATCTTTTACCTAATGTTCTAATGGTTTTGATACAATTTTCTGTAACAGTTTTTAATTTCTGTTAGAAGAGTTCTGTCCTGGGTAGTAGCAGTCAACATCTGTCATGTGACACAAACATTTAATAAAACCACAGAGATTCAAATTCCCTTAGCTAGCACTTTTAGAAATATTGCAATTTTAAGGATAGTATCAGAGAGTTTTAAACATGAAGAGTAGTTAAGAGGAAAAAGAAAACTATGAACCAAGGAAAGAGGCACTTTTGTGTTACATGAAAGTCCATGGTAGATGGAAGTAGATTCAGGGACTCCTGGGGGTGGGGAGGTTGGCAAAATAACACAACACTTAGAATCTGTCTCCATAGTTATATATTTTTCTACACAACCCAAGAGCTTATCTTATTTTGTTTAGCTGGGTGATCTCTACATCCATCTATTTTCCAGTAAATGACATAATTTCATTCTTATTTATGGAGGAATGACAGCCCACCATGGGTATATATCATTTTCTTTATTAATTTATTTGTTTACAGGCACCTAGAATGTTTCCATGGTTTAGCTATTTTGAATCACAGGGCAATAAACACTGATATGCAGGTGTCTTTATAGTGTTTTAACTTTGATTATTTTAAATCTATATTACCAAACAGTGTTGTAGTAGATTCATTTTTATTTTATGCTGATTTATATTAGTTCATATTTTGTCTTCTGAATACCTCAGATAGAAAGACTTGTATTTCTCATTTCTATATTAACTTCACTTGAAGGGGAAATGCCTTTTAGTTTAGTGCACACAGTACCATTTTTATGACAATTCTTTCACAAATTCAACTGGTTCTGCAAAACTTCATACATAAACCCAAAATCTTGGATGAGGAGAGTCTATTCCTGCTCTTTGGATAGAAAACAGAATGTTTTCCTTCTTTAAGCTTGAGTTAGTAAGAGATAATTCCTTCTAACTAAATTGTAAGTCCTGTTCCAAAAGAGATTAGCGAGGAATATTACTAAAATGAGTAGCGTTGCAACCTCAGGGATTCCTTTTCAATGTGCATTTGTGACATTGTAGTCTTTAGACTACTGAGGCACTAGACCTGGGAGGAAATCCACAGACATTGATTTCTTCAGGTCTAATGTGGTAACAACAGATGTTATATTACTGATGTCCCTCTCTTCGAAACCAACCCAGTATTTGACTTATTCCTATAAAGGGGAAGCATGAAAATTATCACAAAACTCATGTTTCCTTATCAAGGGCAGATTAGGTAGAAGGAAGGGGATGAATCTGTCAGGAAGTTTCCATAAGAGATGATCAATGTGTGATCAATATCAGCAGAGACACGAGTGAAGCATCCACTCCATTATTAATGGTCCATGTGAAAAGAAGAAAAGCAAACATCAGATTAACAATGAGAAAACAGCAGACACAAAAAGAAAATTGGCAATTCAAGATGCTGTGGAGCTCCTCCCCGGCAGAACTGCCTCGCTTCCACCCCAGTTCAAGGTTGAGCACATTTCCACCATTGAGTTCTCTGCGCGCCTCTTTCTTACAAACAACACATTGCTGTGATGATTTTAAATAGAATTCCTTCTTTTCCTCAAAACAGAAAAGGCTTACATCATTATATGAAAAATCTTTCAAATTTACTTACTTGCTATATTAACATATCAAATTATGGTGAAGGAAAGTCTAACTGTTATGTATAGTAACCGTGTAGTGATAACAATAAAGCAAATGCATTCTTTGGGCCAAAAAATAAAATACAAAAAAAAAAAAAATCAAGTGTCTGACACACAGCTTCAGGAAAATTGTAAGTCTTTTACTTAAAGTTCTTTATTTTTATGTTGGATAACAGATATATGACTCCAGTTGAATTCATCTATGTCATTCTATGGTAAAAAAATCTTCTTATACTACATTTCTGTACTTTGATCACTAAAATTCAGTTATAGTGGACCTTCAACCAATTAAAGCAAAGTTTTAATTTTGTAGTATGACTAATGATGAATTATTTGCCTTTTATTTCTCTGAACTTTAAATATAAGGGTTATTGAATTTCATACTATTATTATCATTATAGTCTACCTAGAATTTGTGACTATTTTAAGGCTATATGTCTCTTTCTAGATATTAAAGTTCTCTGTTAATTTTCCTAAGAAATTATACTTGATGGTTGAAGTGTTAAATATAAGGTATCTGTATTTATCTGTCACAAGATTTAAATAGATTAAGATATACATCTTTATCTTTGAATCTTAGGTTATTGCATACCTGTAAAGGATCTGACATATGTGAATTAATACTTAGACTTTTTTGCATAAGTTACTTATATTTTCTACTCAGTTAACATGAATTATATTATTGTGTACCTGACAAAGTTATTTCATGAGAACTGAGCTATAAACTGTACAATCAATGGTGAAGAATAATTTTTGAGCCAATAGGCTGTCCAGAAGAGAGTACGTCAAAACTGGAATTTTATCTAGGCAACAAAAACCAATAATTACCAAGAAAGTTGTCAAACAACTTTCACGGCGGAAATGAAAAGGCATTGGATCCAAACTCTCTGAACTCTCCAGGTGTCAGTCTACAAAAGAGAGCAAATTTGTAGAGGCAAATTTTCTTGAAGTATGGTGGGCCGTGTGTGTGTGTGTGTGTGTGTGTGTGTGTGTGTGTATAAGAAGGCTGTTAACATATCTTGAAGAAAGAATGAAATATTGTTTAATACTGTTGTTTGTGTAAACTGAACACTCGTAATCTGCAAATGAAAACAAAGTTTTTTACTTGAGGCAAACTTACAGCAATTCATTGCCCCGGAAGTCACAGATCCTGCCACAGTTTTATCCAGTGGGAAGATAACCTTTCCCACTCAGTACAGTTTAAACAAAAAATAGTGTATTATTTATATCCACTAGTTGTACACCTCTATTTTTTCAGCATGTTAGTTATATCAAGCTTCATTTAGATCCATATGCTGTTGCAAAGTTACTTTTTGCGTTTTATACTTCAGCTAATC